>JAJMFE010000030.1:25143-109914 GCA_030574555.1 Tortispora phaffii | reverse complement strand
TTTTTTTTTGTTTTTTTTTTTTATGATTATTATTATTATTTCGATAACAAAAGGTGTAGCTGGCGATTGGGCTTAGCTAGAGCTAGCTAGCTAAGGGCCCGAACAGTTGTTGACATTTGACTGGTTAGACCCGTCTAACAAACCGGCGGATACGGTCTACCACATTAGCCATAAAGCTAGACACACCGAAAGTAACTGTGGCAGTCAAACAAGTGATTTCTTGGTCGTCTGGAGTGAACGCCTGAGCGGTGACCAGATAAGTTCCCGGCGGGATGGCTTCAGGCAATTCGAGTTGCTTGACGAATGAAACCGGGCCTGGTTTGAGGGGACACTTCATGTCGACGTGTCCCAGCTCCTGGCACAAGTCAAAAGTCTGTTTGATGAGCTGGATCATGCCATACTTTACCACGACGTTGACATAAGAACCATTTTTCACCGGTCCAGCCAGGGTGCCGTAGGCCTCGATGCTTAGGTTCTGGCCAGCCAGAGGAGGGTTCGGGTCTACATTCAACAGTTGGATTGTCAGCAGTTGCGGCTCGTTTACGTCACACAGCTTGACTGGCGACGACCCGGGAATCACGTCGGAGGACTTTTGCGGCAGCACGGCCTGGTCTCGTTTGACCAGGTCACCCAAGGCAGACACCACGTCGGAGTTCTCCAGCATCTGCTGCTCGGTCTCTATCGCGGAAACTAGCTCGGCCACAGTTTCTTCAGCCAGATCTTCTAGCGCCTGGCCAGTTTCTTGTAAATGTTTCTGAAGCTTTTGCCACACCGAGGGCCGTAGTTTCGCGGGATCCACGGCGCCAGGCGCAATTGGGACGGGTTCCCCACCAGATACTATTTCCTGGTCTATTGTTCCCCGGCCTTTAGGACCGTGAAAATCCAGACCTTGACGTAATTGCTCTCTGGCATTCTGCCCTAAGGCGCCAACAGCAATAGCAGTAATTATCCAAGTAAGATGCATGAAGAGAAGAGGAGGTAGAGGAGAGAGGGGCCTTTTAATATGGTATATATAAACTATTTGGGTTAGATTAGAAGATGTCACAAAGATAGCTTGTTGGGAGCTAGCTAAACTAAGTCTTGGCGTTTGGGCGGCCTCTTTCAATTAATTAGGCTTTGCTTGGGACATTATGATGTCGCCAGGGAAATGAACTTTTGATCTAGGTCCTTTTCTTTCCTGCTATTAGTCCTACTACTAAAAAAATAACGTAATAACGTTACCAATTGTACGCTGTTGTGACTTTGTTACGCCCGGCTGCTTATGAACCCGGCACTGCTGCTGTTTTTAGGTCCGGCGCTGGCCTCGACTGGCGACGGTTTACGCATATTTAAACGATGTGTGCGGGATTGTGTCCAAGCTAGCAGCAGCAGCAGCAGCAGCAGCAGCCCCGGCCAAATCGGTCTGCCTTGGTACCTTCAACTATTAGGTTGGGATCTGGCCTCGGAGTGCGATTATCAGTGTCAGCAGATCATAAGTGCCAAACGGGCTGTGGAAGGGCTCAAGACCGTCCAATTCCACGGCAAATGGCCTTTTGTGCGTTTATTCGGGATTCAGGAACCGGCTTCAGTGGTGTTTTCTCTGGCCAATCTGGCGGCCCATCTGTATGGATTGCACTTGCTGCACTCGCTTCCCAGTACCGTGAATCGGCCCTTGCACCAAGCAGCCATTCTATGGGCTTATGTCGGCATCAATGCTTGGATCTGGTCCGCGGTTTTCCATACCCGCGATACATTGATTACCGAACGGCTGGATTACTTTTCAGCGGCCGCGTTGCTGCTGGTCAGCCTGTACTATGCAGTCTTGCGGGTGTTCCATCTCTACCTGAAACCGCATGATGCATCTCGCCAGCGCACGCTGGCCATTATTCTTTTTAGTGTCTTCATCGCTCATGTTGCTTACTTGTCGCTCAGCTGGTCTTACACCCATAATATGGCCGCTGGCATTATCTACGGACTGGCGTCGAACCTGGCCTGGATCTACTACACGGTTTACGAATACTATCCTCCGCCCGCCCGCCCTAAATGGACCTTCTACCCAGCCATAGCCACCGGCTCAATTCTATTGGCTGCTTCTTTTGAAGTGTTTGATTTCCCACCTATTGCGGGTGTATTAGATTCGCATGCTTTATGGCATCTGGCTACAGTGTACCCGACTTATCTATGGTACCGGTTCCAGTTGCAAGATTTACCTTATGAAACCGCTCGTTACGAACCTCAAAATACCAAAAAGGAGTAAGAAGAGAAAAAAAAAAAATAAACAAACCATGCAGAGTATATAAAAGCTTAGATGTAGTATTATTAGATGTCAGTATCACAGATTAGTAGTAGTATAGATGTAGTAAAAGCATTCTATAGCCTAAAAAAGGAAAGAGAAAAGGCATAGATTGTGTTCGAACTTATGGATATTTTGTTTTCTATTATTTTCCTTTGATTCCATTTTTTGTTTTTTTATCCCCGCCCGTCTTTACGCAGCTTCATTAACCAGCTCAGAGACCCAGACAGCCAGCTCGTCGGCCTCAGCTCGGGTTAGTGCTTCAGCATATACGCGGACCGCGTCTTCGGTGCCCGAGGCCCGGATAAAGCACCTTCCCTGGGCATATTTTTTGACCACCGCATCGATCCGCGGCTGAAGTCCCTCGGGTGTAACTAAGCACCGCTCAGCATCGGTCGTAGTGAACTTGCTGCGGTCCGAAACTAGCACTTTCACTAGCCGGTTCGGCAGGTCCGTGTACTCGGAGTCCCATTGCTGTAGAGTCCATTGTTTGGACGTTAGAATCGCCACTACTAGAAGCATGTCCGACATGGCGTCGCCCACGGTTTGGTTAATCAGGTCCGAGAACTGCACCAGCTGGTGCAACGCGGCCTGCTGGGCTGGCGACGATGCTTCGTGTTGAGCAAGCCGCATCAGCGCATCGTCGCTGAACAACACCGTGCCGTGGCCGTTCGCTTCAAAGTATACGCCGATATCGAATTTCTGCGCAGCGTGGTGTAGGTGTTTGACGCCAGTCGGGGTAACTTCGACAGGCAGCCGCAAAGTATCGTGGATGTACTGGGTCGAGGCCCCGTTGGCGTACGCAGTCTGAACCACCCCCAGCGACAGATCTAGTCCGGCGTCCGCTACCAGGTTCTGGAAAAACATCGCGGCCAAAGTAGCGATTTTATCGCCATCCAGCAAATGGAACTTCAGGTCGTCATCGGCGTAGAAAAACACAATCCGGTCTGCATCGCCGTCAAAGGAACAGTAGCATACTCCGGGCTGCGGGTCTAAGTTTGCCGGGAACCGGCGCTGCACTTTCACGTAATCGGCACCACAGTCCACATTCAGCGCGTTGGGCACCGACGTGAAGTCATTGATGACTTCGATATCCAGTTGCGGCGTGTATGAAGCCAGCACTTTGACTTTGATCGCTCCAACTCCATTGGCCCCGTCCACCACCACGCTCGCCTGGCGCCCGCGCATGATCTCATTGAACGCTTTGGTGAGCTTTATGTAATACCCTTGCTCGGAAGGCTCGCCGTAAGGATTCAAAGTAGCTGCAGAATTGGTGGCTCGCACCAAATAATGCAGTTGCGGCGTAGTCAGCACACCCGCAGCCGTGATCCTGGCCCTGGCCGCTTTTAGTCCTTCTTCTAAGGCTCGTCCCAGATATTCGCCCGAGGGCCGAGTGTCTCTCGCCCATATAACGTTGCTGGAGTTGTTGCCAACCTGTAGCTGCACGCTCAACCGGTGATATTCAGCAGCTATGGATTCCGCAGTAGTGGCGTTGACCAACGAAGCCGCGTACGCTTCCCATTCACCGTCCAGCATTTCTCCTGCTGGATCCACAATTTTAACACCATTATCTTCCGGTGGATTGTGACTGGCTGTAATCATAACCCCGACAGTCGAGCCGCCTAGGTACCGAGACCGTAAAGCAGCCAGTAGTCCGCAACCAAACATGATCCACGGTAGATCACTCGAGGCCATACGAAACCCGGCAGTTCCATATTTCACTGGTGTAGACCAATTTGGTGCAGTGATCTGTGTGGCAGCTTCCTGAACTTCCTCCATGTTCTCCTCCGTAAAGAAAAGATATAAAATAAAATCTTAAAAAATTTTCCTGGTTCTCTTTCAAGATCTTTGTTTAGATTGGCGAGATTCTATTAATCTTTTTTTTTTCCCACGGAAGTTCGGGTTGGGACTTCTTAATTAATTCTCCCGGATATATATTACCCCTTAATTGGTACCCGAAAAGAAATACTTAGAAGATTATCAAGGTTAACAAGATTCTAGGATCGACCTACGTCCTGGACATTTATATATTGATTCTATTTTACAACACGTCTAGAAACTTAAAAGAGACTTGTGTAAAGGGGCTAATACATTCCAATGGTTCTGTGACTAGTCACGGTCACGTCTTGGCAATCTAATATTCGCGTAGTTTCTACAATTATATAAAGCCAGACTCTAGCGCCCAACTTGGTTTACGAGATCTTTGCAATAATATCTACATAAAGGGCTGGAGTTTTATTTTCGACAAACGATGAACTGAGTTATTACGGGCGTTTAACTTAGCCAGCCTTTTTATCCTACCTAAAGCATTTCCTGGAGGTATTTCCAATGCTGTTCTATAAAATGCCTTTAGAAATCTCTTCAACAATTTGTACAAATTTTGTCTTACACGAAACCTCTAGAAGATCTGTTCGTGCATTTCATCGAAACTGCATTTACGAAGGAAAAGTACTGTAAATGCGGATGCAACTGCAATTGCGAGGCATAACGTAGCTGGGGCCGAAACGCAGTCAGACTAAGAAATATATCGTATCTACTTTCTCATTTGCCTTTAACTTTCCTTTTTTTTTTTTTTTTCACTCTTTTGTTTTTTATTTTATTTTTCCATATATGCTGTTACGTTAAGCTTTTCACTTCCTATCGTTTAGTTGACCTGACCTCGGTTTTTTCTTACTTCAATCTATCAATTTAACTTTCTGGGTTTGTGGACCAGATCTACAGATCAGGGCAATTTGCTTTCACATGTTACACAGATATGTTCTGATGTTTAACTAGTCTCAGTATTTGTTTTTTTTATGCTGCTATTATTATTCAAGCTGTTAATTTTTTTTGGCATTGATTTTTCGCATCCACTCTTCTTTTATTCTTCTTGCCTTGCAATTTTTTCGACTTGTATTATCTTTTAAGGTTCAACTTGAAACCATTGACTGACCAAACCTAATCTAAGTTGCTTTCCATAGACCAATCCAGACTATAAGATCTTCTGCAAGGCCTTTAATGTGCATATATCAAACTCTAATGTCTAGAATATCGTTTATCACTGGTTGGTCGTTGAGTTTTTGCTCTCTCTGTCCTGGCCCAACTTGAAACATACCATGTCTTCTCGTCTTTCTATATCTACTCAAACAGTTCTGCGACCTCTTACTTCTTCTTTCTTGTCACTATTAAGACTGCTATCTGTCTTCTCATAATCTCTTGTTTAGTAAATGTTTCACTTATTTGCGGTTGACATATATCATTTTCTTGCATCCTTGGCAAGCCGAAATGCGGCCTGTTTTTGACCTGCTGCAGCTACAGCTTCAATGCCTTCAGTCGATTGGCTACTAGTCTTCAACCGCGGAAATCATCTTTTTCGGTGCAATTAACATGCAGTCCAAATCGTCTAAGTTAGTGGTTTGTTTTGCTCAACTGGTGATACTATACACCTGTCGTCTCATCTGCCAAGTAAGATGATGCAAGACACTCTTTATTTGAGACTAAAAGGTCACTCACTTCCTCACTATTAAGTTATGTTTTTTTCTCTCTCTTTCTTTTATTGTTTCAGATCACTTATATTGGCTTTTTTGGGGGGGAACCTGTTAATGTCTATTTGGGCTTCGATTTTGACAAGTCAGTTCTAGAACCTTAGTGAGACCTGTTTCCAAGTAAGGTTCATCTTTATTGTCGCAGATCGCGCCTCATCCAGTCGGTCTGGCATTGACATCTGTCACTTTTCTTTTGGCTTGGCAAAATATAGTTTTTTCTTTCTTTTATTCAAGCATTGTTTCACCTGCATTAGCGGCGGTATTTCTAATTGGTTCATGAACTTCTAGCTGCAGGTTTAACCACCGACATGCAACTCAAATCATCTACTTAGACTTACTTTATTACCTAAAGACTATTTCTCTTGCATTGACCTTTCTTTTGATAGGATGAAACAGTTTAAATATAGTTTCAGATCGCAGTACTCATCTGTCTGCTGGAATACTATATAAACTGCGTATGTATTCCATTATACATTTTTATATCCACAGTTTTCCTGGAGTCTGTTTAGAGTGCCTTATCGTGCATCATGCTTGTTAACATACTCTTACCGTTCTTAGCGATATCTCCTGTTCGAGCTACCCCCTTTTTAGGCTGGGTATCTCCTGCTCATAAAGAGTGTCCGACTTTCACGGTTACAGAAACATCACCTTTGGCTCTCATTAAAACTAAAACCGAAATTCTGAGATTGACCCAACTATGTCAACCTCCTCTGAAAACTTCGATATTATATGAGAAGTATTTGTGCCCCTGTTCTACTAAAGGTACATATACTCAATTTAACTCGGCCTGTGATCTTGAAGTAGTAACTTCCAGCACCGGTGACCTTTTCGCTTGTGGGTGTGTTCCGGTCACAAAGACCCTTCCTGTTTATCATTATACTGAATACACTGAACGTGTTACTCAAAAGGACTTTAATGTCGTTCGTACCAATTACTATGCTTGGTGTCCTCCAGAAACATCGGCGGAGTACCAGGTTATTTCTTACACCACTGAGTACTTACCTGGTCCTACTTCTTGCCATGTCTATCCGGTTATTGTCACTTCCGTGTTTGTTGCCCCGCAGCCTTCTGTTGTCACTTCGATCTATACTACTGCGTACACAACTACAGTGTCGCACAAGGGTTCTGCTGTAACGTTTACGGTAACCTCCCCAGTCACTTCTACTTCGACTAGCGTTGTGACCACTATCACTACAGTTCATCCTGGAAGCACTTCTGTAACAAGTCCACATGATGGTGGTTCTGCTGTTAGTTCATATTGGTCTCCGGGGCCTACCACCCTTGTCACCAGTCCAAAATCGAGTACTCGTGAACCATCAACGCTATTCCCCGTCAAGCCTTCCTCAGTATCACCTGGGGATAGTAGCTTAAATCCAGGCAGACCATCTTCGATTCTATCCTCGCCTTACACGAACATCTCATCGAAATATCCATCTTCATCAGTATATTCTACCGTTTCCTCCAGAAGAACTGTTCTGCCGCCTCTATCTTCTTCCAGTCCAGTCATATCTTCATTTGAATCGCCGGTTCTACCGCAGACATCTTCTTCCTTTTTAAGTACCCGTGAATCGACATTATTTTCTTCTAGTGTATATTCATCTAGCGCGGGAACTACTGAGATATCATCTGTGTTTCCTGAGACTTCCCCATCCGACTACACTGTTCCGCCCGTCACATCTTCTGAATCATCTTCTAGTTTAGTTTTTACCTCTTCGATTTCTCGTGCTAGTTCAGTGAGGTCCTCTTGGCTGTCTTCATCTCCAGCTTCTTCGAAGATATCTTCAGCAATTAGTGAATCTTCATTATTCTCATCTAGTGAATATTCATCTATTGCGGGAACTACTGAGATATCATCTGTGTTTCCTGAGCCATCCCCATCCGACTACACTGTTCCGCCCGTCACATCTTCTGAATCATCTTCTAGTTTAGTTTTTACCTCTTCGATTTCTCGTGCTAGTTCAGTGAAGTCCTCGTCGCTGTCTTCATCTCCAGCTTCTTCGAAGGTATCTTCAGCATTTAGTGAATCTTCATTATTTTCATCTAGTGCATATTCATCTATTGCGGGAACTACTGAGACATCCTCTATGTTTTCTGAGCCATCCCCATCTGACTATACTGTTCCGCCAGTCACATCTTTTGAATCATCTTCCAAGCTAACTGGTATCTCATCGGTATCTTCAGTTTTCTATAACTCATCAACATCCTCGATCCTATCGTCTTCCTATCCTTTGCCATCGACATCTTCTCTGTCTTCCTCTTTCCTGCCTTTGCCGTCGACATCGCATTATTCATCTTTTTCTTCGTCGTCAGCATTCTCTTCATCTTTCTCCAGTGTGGAGTCACCTTTGTCTTCGTCGGTTTCTTCTCATCTCTCCTCCTCTTATTTCTCTTCTTCTGCGTTTTCAGTGTCTTCGGCGCAGTCTTCACCGCTACCTCCTTCAATGAACTTGTCATCGTCTTTATCTACTTCTTCGCTGCCTTATATTTCCACTTCATCCCCACCTTACCCGTCGCCATCTCCTTCTTCATCTTCCTCTTCCCTGTCCTTTTCTTCCTCATCAGTAGTGTTGCCTTCGCCATCCTCATCACCTTTCCCCATCTCTTCATCTTATTATTCTTCTTCTTTGTCTGCATCTTATCTCCCCTCCTCTTCCTTACCGACTGTGTCGTCAAGTTCTTCGCCCTACTCATTATCTTTGTCTTCACCTTCAATAACACCATCTCCCACAGGGTATGTATCTTCCAGTTCGTCGGATTATGTGCAACCAAGCTCAACTACTCCAGACGGTTGTGCTGCTACTCTGGAGTGCAACCCTAAAGGGCTCATAGGTCGCGAGTACTGGACTTATCATATGCAAGATTTTACCATGCAAGATATGAAAGGTGGGTATTTATCTAAATCTACTGGTCGTGAGGTTTCAGGAGTTCACGAGTTTAACACGCCAAATACGTACCCTCCGTGGCAGCCAGGCCAGTCACAGGACATAATGGGTTTTTCGACTTATTCGCCTCATAATTTGAGTATTGCTTTTACCGGTTACTTTGTACCGCCAACCACTGGTGATTATAAGTTAGAAACTTTTGCTGACGATGGTGTAGCGATTTTCATTGGAGGTAGATCAGCCTTTCCCTGTGGATTTCGCAAGCCTACTAGCCCCGGTGACCCTGTCTCGATGAGTCTAGTGTTTACTGAGAGACTTTCCAGTGGAACTATCTACTTGGAGGAAGGAGTACCTTACCCTATACGTGTGGTGTGGTATAATCGCGATGGAGCTTTTGGTCTTACTATTGACTGGACTGTTCCAGGTATTGGCAAGATTCGGAATATGCAGGGTTACTTTTATCCTGATTACTGTAGTCTTGCTTATGATGAATAAGTAGAGGCGTATTGATCTACTTCATGTATCTTTTAGTTAAATGAAGACGTTATTTCATTTTTCTTTCATATTTTCATTTCGTCACACATAACTATGTGTTCCTTTTGTTTTGATTCTATTTTAATACTTTTTGTCTTACGCTTTTGTAAGAAGACATTATTATCATGATTACTCCAATAAGTTGTAAATTACCAGAAAAAAAAAATGAAATAAATAAATAAATAAAATATAAATAAGAACTGTACTAAATTTTTTAAATACAAATGTCCAAAAATATAGAACCAGAGATTAGTATGAGATTTATGCTGCGACTTTTTTAGACTTTTTAGGCCTATCCTGTTAAGACATACGTACGGCATTTTCATACAGTGAATTCATCACGATATTGTAAAGGAAATAATATGTTGTCAATATTATCCATATAACGATTTAAAAGTTAATAAGAGGTTACTTAGAGAAGTAAAGAAACAGTTAACACATATTAGTTCCGTTTCATGTAGTTTGTACTATTTTGATTTCTTATAGTATAAATCAGTACCTGGGTTTACTTATGATATTGAACTAAAAGTTCTAGCTGAAAGCATTATATTCACAATGTATCAGTGGTATCGACAGGACTAATTACAGCATATTAGTGGTACACTTGGGAAAAGAAACGATATATGAAGTAGTTCAAAACAGAGAAAAAAGTTTACATCAGATAGTTAGAAGTTCATTTCATAGTAACGATTTCTTCTGCACTTGTCGGATGAATTGCCACTGTGTCATCAAACTGCTGCTTAGTAGCCCCCATACGAACAGCGACCGCGAATCCTTGGAGTACCTCGCTAGACGATTGTCCAACTAAATGCAAGCCGACGACCTTCTCTTCGGGACCAGCACAGACTAGTTTGTATGACGTCTGAACTTTATGCTCCAACATTGCATAGTACATGCCATTAAAAGAAGAGGTGTAAGTTTTTATATTATCTTTGCCATACTTCTCGATAGCAGCTTCCTCGGAGAGACCGACCGAGCCAGCCTCTGGGTGAGAGAAAATTGCGGAAGGAATATTCGCATGGTCTAAGTGTCTTTCTGTGGCACCTCCGAACAAGCGGTCCGCTAGTCTTCTACCTGCTGCAATCGCGACGGGGGTCAGATGAGGAGCTTCGGTGACATCACCAACTGCATACACGTTGGGCAGCGAAGTGTTCTGGAATTTGTCCACCCATATGGCATTATTGTCGGTAAGCTTCACTCCTGCTTCTTCAAGACCTAGACCAGAAATATTGGATACTCGTCCAACGGACCAGATCAAATGTTCTACCTCGACTGAAGACTTGTTACCCTGGGCATCTTCAAGATCGACTTTCAGCAGCCCAGAGTCCAGTTTGGAGATAGAGATCGGTTTAGAGATGTTCTTATGTAAATGAATTCCATTTGTCTCATATTCTTTGGTGACATGGTCTTGAATCATGGAGTCAAATGCCCGTAAAACTTTATCTCTCCGAATAACCAGATGGGTATCGGTGCCTAGAGCATTGAATATTCCTGCTAGTTCAACCCCAATGTATCCGGCACCAACAACAACCACGGACTTTGGTTGTTTCTTCAACTCAAAGAAGCCATCGGAGATCATTCCTAATTCTGCACCAGGAGTGGAAGGAGTAACCGCATGGCTTCCGGTAGCAATCAGCACATTCTTGGCGCCTAAAGTCTGTTCCGACCCATCTTTCGCTACAACCTTCACAAACAAGGAATCGCCTTTTTTAACCAAAGAAGCATGTCCCTGGAAATGGGTAACATTATCCTTCTCGAGGTTTCTTTCATAGATCCCATTAAGGCGATGGATGTAGTCCTGTCGCTTTTGAACAAAACCAGCCCAGTCAAAAGCAGGAACGTCTACAGCAAACCCGTATCCAGGAGCTTCTCTTAATGTTTCGGCCATTGTGGCAGCCGACCACATCACTTTCTTTGGCACACATCCAACATTCACACAAGTACCGCCTAGCGCAGACGATGCTTCAACCAATGCGGTTTTAACACCATAAGCACTTGCAGCTTTTCTTGCCGAAGCCAATCCGCCAGATCCTCCGCCGATTACTACATAATCAAACATTTGACTCATTTGTCCGGCTAATTGTCCGAGGCGGTGCATAAACAGTAGAGTTTAGATATACAGATTTCACGAATGTTGTGAGAGGGGGTGGGAGATTACCAATCGATGGATCTGGAGCCAATGGAAAACGATCGGCTCCTGCTCCTATATATACAGTAATCAAAACGAAAACGAAATAGAAACCCCTATATTTCAATGTAATTTTTACTTTTTCTCTTCCCTTCTGTAAAAAATAGTCTGAGTGAGTACCAGCGTGCTATAAATTAAATTGTTCTGCGAGTTCGGACGTATTGTGATTTCTTTTTTTTTTTTTTTTTTGGATCATCGGACCCCAAGAAAATGAGTTTCCGTCTTGGGACTTGATTGGTTTCTTCGAATGTAAACATCTACTTTTCAATAAACATCAATGGCATTAAAAGTAGATATTTTAAAAGATATTGCTCGAAGTACAGGTTTACTTCAGACAGGTCCTAAATCTTCATTGCATCATCGTATTCTTACGGCTCCCACTAGCCTCCCCTCATCGGTGCTATCTGTTGATGTGGGTGTGCGGAATCTAGCAGTTTGTATGCTAAGGCCCAATCCGACTCGATTTGAGTCGTCGCCAATATATGTGGAATCCTGGCAGAAATTCGATTTGGCGGAGGTTGATTCAGATATCTCGAATCTTCCTCGGCTGGCCGATCAGCTCCGCGCTCTCTTCGACCCGTTAATCCGCCAAGCCGATACGATATTAATAGAAAAACAGCGTCAGCGGACAGGCGGATCTCGAGTGGTCTTCGAATGGACGTTACGAGTAAGTACAGTTGAAGCTATGTTACATGCACTAGCCTCGGGGACGGCCAATATCCATTCAGTAATCCCTCAACGTTCATCTGCTTTTTGGACACCACCGGACCTTCGCAGCGCAACAATCTCAGAGACCGCTCGACATCGAGAATTGAAAAAGATCCGCACTAAACTGCTTACAGATATATTGCACTCCAACACCTCGCGCTTATCCTATTCTTCTGGTTTGCGAGAGACGGCGATCGAAATGTTAAAAAGTAAAGCCAAGATGGATGATTATGCAGATAGTTTGCTGCAAGGTATAGCATGGCTTGAACAGAGGTATATTTTGAAACAAATCCTGCCAAAATTCAATGATCCAAGTCAAGTAAGCCAGATGGAAAAGATTTTGCTTTTGGCTAATTCTCGTCGGTCTTTATATCTGGCGAACTCGTTGAATGAGGTTGAACTACCCCATCCAACACTGACCAAAATTAATTATCCAGCCTTAGATTTTAACAATTACCAACCAGAATTGCAGTTTGAGGGACAGCTGGCATGACACTATAAGCTGGGCCTGATTTTTAAACAGCATTGATCATAGCTGTGCTATTACCAGTTGAGGCACATCTGCTATTAATTAATAGCGGGCTGACTGAAGTAACACTTATTAAAGCTTGTTTGTCTGAAGCTAGGCAGACTTTTTTAGTAAGGGAGAAAAAAAAAATTATGACTAGAAATGACAATAACACATCCCCACCGGTTGCAGAGTGGAATATATCACTTCATTGTAGAAAATCAGTCATAAAGATAGAATAGTATCAGCCAATACGTCACATTGTTGTTTCATTTCCTCGGACGCCACTAACGAAATGTCCGGTAAGGGTTCGATAGCATTGAGAAAGTGTCGGTTAACAGTACTCCATAAGACTTTATCGGTAAGCTGAGCAGCATGAATTATTCCTGAGGCTCGGTTTAATGAAACGACTCGTTCCATTCTTTGATGGACTAGCATTAATCGGTCTAACAACAGTTTCTGGTTATTAGGAGTAATCAAATAAGGACTCAGTATATTTGATTCTATGGCGAGGGTCAGCAAGATGGAGGTGGTCGCCAACACAAAGAAATAGATTCGACGGCCCAGATCCAACCGGAGATACACATCGACTGGCGCTTTGGTATTAAACGCCGTGATTGAATGACGTGTTGCAAATGCATAGTATGTGCCTAGCAAATCAATCATGCCAACCATGAACACTAGCAGAACCACTTCTCGCTGGTAGAATCGCACGTAACGAGGAGTAAAGAACGGCATTGTCAGCAACAACGCAAGGATCATAGCACAAATGTGAGGAAATGCTATACTGGGGATCATGTACACCAAGAAACTATAAGGAAACCCCAGTCCAAACTCATGGTCTGGGAAGCACCAATGGCAATTGAAAGCACCGGGGCCTAAAACCAGTCGGGCCATTTGCGCCTCGGCACTATTCAGATCTAGAGATCCTACATCTGGCACTTCTGGACTCCAGGAAATCACAGTCATCGCCGCACATCCCAAGATCACCATTAATAACAGTTGAAGCCGGTACGGAATGCGTCGAGCTTGTTTGAAATCCAAAGTTCGCGGCAACCTCACAATAAACATTGCACCTGAGACCAGTCCTGGTAGCATAAGCATAACCACCAAGGTTATAATGATCGTATATGCTTCCAAGTTAGCAGATATCGTGAATGAAGTCTGCATAGCGGATGGCGAGACAGTATGAAGATCACCGTGGTGCCCATAACCAGCAGTTAAATTACCCTTTAAGTAAGTATAGGCTCGATCTTTTTATACGATTGAGGTCTATCTCTTGTACAGCAAAGGTTGTCTGGCCGAGTGGTCTAAGGCGTTCGACTCAAGTGTTCTATCACTTCCCTACGAAGACGCAGGGTTCGAATCCGGCAACGGGCAAGAGTTCGAATCTCTTGGCAACCAATATCTCTCTTTTTTTAAAATGTTCTTGGTATATTTATATATCTACCTTTTTGGTGATCCTTAAGTTTTTGATTTATTCGTGTAACATTACCCGATTATTCCTCGCGGGCAAGTGTAGCAATAATTGGATCTACTCTATTGTTCTATCGTCTGCTTTTTTTTTTCTCCTCCGATTAGCACAATGAGTACGCTAGATCCGCCTAGAGCAGCGGTGTTTCGGCCGAGCATTCAGATTTCACAGAACTCAGATAAGAAACATGTGCGGAAATGTATTCAGACTTTAAAACGGGTGGTCGCCAGTATGACCGCACCGGGAAACGACATGATCCAGCTGTTTCCTGACATCGTGGATTTGCTAGTCCATCCTAACCCCGAGATTCATAAGCTCTGTTTGTTATTTACCATCAATTACGCTAAAGCCGAACCGAACCGGGCAGCCGAGGCACTTCCGATATTGGAGAAAGGTCTAAGTAGTGAATCGCCTTTACTGCGCAGTCTGAACATTCGGTCGATTTCTTACATTCCTTTACCGGACTATATCAGCACAGTGAAGAAACAGGTTTCGAAACTGCTGCAAGACGAAGAACCGATGGTTCGCAAATCGGCTGCGTATGCTGTAGCGAAGATCTGGGATCAAGACCCCGTGTCTATAATTGAAGAAGGTATTTTGGACGACTTAAATCGGTTACTAGATGATTCCAACCCTTCCGTGGTGGCCGCGGCTCTATCGGCCTTGATCGATATTACAGAACGGACCCCTAATATGGAATTGAACTTTGATTATGAGACCTGTTTAGTGGCTGCACGAACATTGTCTGACTGTAATGAATGGTATCAGACCTACGTCCTCCAGGCATTGTTATCCTTTGAGCCATCTTCGGCGTCCGAGGCTTCCGAGATCGCTGAACTTCTCCTGCCTCGATTACAGCATTCTAATACTGCAGTTGTCTTAGGCTCAATAAGAGCTATTATGTATTTAACACATTTTATTTCTGACGAAATCACGGTGCGCGGATTCTACTGTCGCTTTGCAGCCCCGCTACTGTCGCTACTTTCCAAACCTCCTGAACTCCAATACGTGTCCTTATGCGCTACAGTCATCATTATTCAAGAGCATCTTTGGATCTTCTCTTCTGAAGACGCAAAAGTGTTTTTTTGCAAATATAATGACCCACCATATATCAAGTCTGCCAAGCTTGACATAATCTACACCCTAGCAGACTCCAAGAACTTCGAGGACGTCCTCACTGAACTGAACGAATATGCTCTTGACATCGATGTGGAGTTCTCCCGTCGTGCAGTACGAGCCATCGGTAGTGTTGCGATCCGTGTCTCTGCGGCTGCTGACTTGGCTATAAAACTGTTAATAGATCTTAACGATACTGGTATCGACTACATTCTGCAGGAGATCATAATTGTCGTACAGAACATTCTTCGCCGCTATCCGAACCGTTATGAGAATATCATCCCTTCGTTAGTTAAGAACGTGGATGTTGCAGCTGATCCTAGAGCCAAAACTGCTATGGTCTGGATCATCGGCCAGTATGGTGATATAATCAGTGACGCGCCCGATATTCTGGAGGATTTCCTCTTTACGTTTTTAGATGAACCTCTTGAAGTCCAGTTGGCTTTATTGACAGCTACCATGAAACTATTTCTGGTACAGCCAAGCAAAACTAAGCATTTAATCACTAAAGTACTGAAGCTAGCTACTGAGGAGATCGATCACCCTGATTTACGAGATCGCGGGTTTATGTATCGTCGACTTCTATCTACAAAACCAGAGGTCGTTCGTCGCATTATCATGGGTAAAGATACCCCGATTCCTGCAGTTCCAGAGAAATTTCCGTCTAACATGATTGAGGACCTGACTCTTAACATCGGGATGCTCTCCACGTTGTATCTCAAGACCACCAAACAAGTATTCTCTAAATCCAAAGTACGCCGTCTTCCTTCTTCAACTAGATCGAAGACACGAAGACCTGTTCCCTTGAGGCATGATTCTCTTTCAGAAGCTGGTGATAATCTCAAACCAGAGCATGTTACAGTGTATTACACTCCACTCAAATCTAATACTGTTACCCCACAAGATCCTGAACGGCCGCAATTTCTTGCTTCAAATTATCTTAATGCATCCCGGTACAATGACGAACTTTTTGGTAATGACCAGCAGGATCATGATGATATTGATGAAGATTTAGACGAAATAGAAGACCTCTTGGCGTGAACCAAAAGTCGATGAATTTTCTCCATTGTTTTTTTGTGATTTCAATTTATTGTATATTTTGGCCTCATTTTCTTTTTTTTTTACATTTTTTTTTTTTTCTTTTTTTTTACTTTTTTTATGCCCTTCAACCGATCCCATCATTTGTTAATTACGAAATCGTAATACTTCCCTCATCGAAAAAGTTTAATTGTCCGGCTTACCAAAACATGTTTTTACCCCCCACCCCCCCCTTTCCCCCAACTTATCTTTACCAACCAATCTTGCCTTTCCCCCGTGCAGTTTACATTCCTCTATATCAATTGATCCTTATTAGTTTGTGAATTCGTATCTAAGAATTGCATATTGAATAATTAGTATCTCATGTCTTTTTCATCATTTTCCCAACCAACATCATTAGCTGCTTGGAAGGACCTTGCAGCCGTTTATGAAGCCAAAGGCAAGGATTTCTCGGTAAAAGAAGAGTTCTCTAAAAATTCTTCTCGGTTTGATAATTTTTCTTACACTTTTACTAATTTTGATGGCTCAGAAATCCTCTTTGACTTTTCTAAGAATCTAATTGATGATGAAATCCGTTCCAAACTGGTAAACCTAGCTCAAGAAGCTAAAGTTTCTGATCTTCGTGATGCTATGTTTGCTGGTGAACATATCAATTTCACCGAAGATCGTGCTGTCTATCATGTTGCTTTGCGAAATCGTGCAGGAAGAGAAATGAAAGTCGACGGTGTTGATGTCACTGTTGAAGTGGATGCTGTGTTGGCCCATATTAAAGAGTTCACCGAGGAAGTTCGCTCGGGCGCATGGACTGGTTATACAGGCAAACCTATCAATAACATTGTCAATATAGGAATCGGTGGGTCGGACTTAGGTCCAGTTATGGTTACTGAGGCGTTGAAACCGTACTGTAAAAAAGACCTTGCTTTGCATTTCGTATCCAATATTGACGGAACCCATATTGCTGAAACTCTTGCTGTTTCTGACCCCGAGACTACCCTGTTTTTAATTGCTTCCAAAACATTTACTACTGCCGAGACTATCACTAATGCTCTTACTGCCAAGAAATGGTTCTTGTCTCACGCTACCGAGCCAAGCCATATCGCCAAGCACTTCGTTGCTCTCTCAACTAATAAGGAGGCAGTTGTGGAATTTGGCATTGACTCTCGTAATATGTTTGGTTTTGAAAACTGGGTTGGTGGCCGATATTCTGTTTGGAGTGCTATCGGCACATCCGTGGCTTTGGCAATCGGCTACGATAATTTTGAAGCATTCTTGAAGGGTGCTGAGGCTATGGACCGCCATTTTGTGGAAACTCCTTTGGAGAAAAATATTCCGGTTTTGGGTGGACTTTTAAGTGTTTGGTACAATAATTTCTTTGGCGCGCAGACCCACCTTGTCGCTCCTTTCGATCAGTACCTTCATCGTTTCCCAGCTTACTTGCAACAATTGTCGATGGAATCTAATGGCAAAAGTGTGACTCGATCGAATGAGTTTATAAAAACCTCTACTGGTGCCATCCTTTTTGGTGAACCTTGTACCAATGCTCAACACTCTTTCTTCCAGTGTGTCCATCAAGGCACAAAACTCATTCCTGCAGATTTCATCCTTGCCGCACAAAGTCACAATGATCCTTCCCATGATAAAAAACATCAAAAAATGCTGGCCAGTAATTTCTTTGCCCAAGCTGAAGCTTTGATGGTTGGCAAATCCATAGAGCAAGTCAAGGAAGAAGGTAACCCCGAACATTTGTGGAATCATAAATCATTCTCTGGAGATCGCCCCACTACTAGCATTCTGTGTCAGAAGATTACCCCAGCTGCTCTCGGTGCTTTAATTGTTTACTATGAACATGTTACATTTACTGAAGGTGCTATATGGAATATTAATAGTTTTGATCAGTTTGGAGTTGAACTTGGTAAAGTCTTGGCTAAGAGCATAGAAAAAGAGTTGGACTCTCCAGAGCCTGTCACAACCCATGATTCATCCACTGCGGGACTGATTAACAAATTTAAATCCTGGCTTTAATATGATCCGGTTACCATCAGTGTATGTAAAAGCTGTGCAATTTACATGAGGGTGTTTTCCCCCTCTTATATCTGCAGTTAATGATTTCCTATCCTTTGGTCATTTATTTTTAAGTAATTATCGTTAGTCTCCGTTTAGTTGTTTTTTGTAATCTTGTAACGCAGGAACAATTGTTTCTAATCGATTTGCAGTTAGAGGCATGTTAGATTCTGGTCCGTCGGGAATGAGTTTTCTGTCAGGTTTTTCGGGGTCTTCTGGGTCAGCATCCATACCAAGAAGTGTTCGAAAAATGACTCGGGCTCCTGGTTTGGACATAACTTCAAATCTCTCTGAGCAGCTAGACGAAATGCAGCAGTCTGGACAACCTGAGACACATAAACAGTCTTCTAATCTAGTCAAAGACATTTCTAGAATATCTTCAAGATAATTAAATGCTCTAGATGTTGTACCAGTTCCGTTCCCGTCTTGTGAAATTCGATCGTAAAATATTAAGCGAGCAGGTCGTTTTCTTTGTGATTCAGTCTGAGAGAACTCCTTTTCTGGTGCTTTGCATTCAGTACTTATATCGGCCCCTGCTCCGCTTTCATCACTCCCTAGCACAAGTAGAGGGATCATGGATATCATTGTATGTTCTGCTGCGTGAATGGCACCTGCTGCATGAAGATTTTTACTCTTGATAACTTCTAAAGCAAGAGTGGGAATCTCCACCCAGAACCCTTTGGTGAAGGATATGACAGGTGGATTGTCTACCGCAACGGTATCGATAATCTGACGATGTTTGCTCATCTTGAAATAACCAAATACAATAGATTCCACTTTGATCTTTCCGTAAGCAGCGATGCTATTCGCTTTCCTATCCTTCTCATTATCTCGCCCTAAGCGATGAATAATTTCGCTCTCTATAGGGTCAACATTGGTAAAATCTCTTTGTACAGTTGTCCAATCCACAAACACTTTTTTCACTTTTGCAATCCTTCCATCTGGATCGAAATTTTTGACCAAATAAGTTTCCCCTTGATGGTGAATTATAGCGCCATCGTATATAGTAAAAGTCATTCTTGATGCTTCTATTTCTTCCAGAATTACATTTCTGTCATTGGTTATATCCAGAATAATATACTTATCTTCCTGGATTCCTCTTAGAGAAACATGGCTTGAAGGGCACGGTAAGTACAATGGAGATGGATGGTACTTTTTAGTTTTCTCGTTGAAAGGTAATTTTTTCTGCAAGATTATGGTGAAGTTTTCTGGTCTTTTTGGATCTGCGAAATACTTCTTATCAGATTCGATATCTATCGGTTTTTCATATGCCGCACATTGGAGATGTGGCTCTAAAATAGTGGGGTTTTGAAAATCTATGGTGATTTTTGCATCTGGAAGAGAGAAAATTAAGTCAGGGCGCGCCATATAGTATTGGTCTGTGGGATGGGGTGACCCTACATAAACACATAAGGAAGTTCTTTTGTTTCTTCCTGCTCGGCCTGCCTGCTGTCGAAAAGCTGATATAGACAGAGGGAACCCGCTGATAACCACGGCATCCAAAGATCCAATGTCGATGCCGATTTCTAACGCAGTGGTAGCCACGATCCCCTTTAACTGTCCCGAGAACATTGCATGTTCGATATCTTTGCGATTTGATGATTCATATCCACCACGATAGCCTTTGATTGCGGAGCAGAGGTCCTCGTGCCCAAGCCTTTTAAGTTCTTGTAAAACAGCTTTAAGGGCTAATTCGCAGTATAGTCGAGTCCTGGCAAACATTATGGTCTTTGCTCCGTTAAGGATTAGATTAACAAAAACCTTAGCTGCAATGCTTTGTCCGTCAACCCGGCCAGTACTTAGATCACGAGGATCTTTCCTTGGAGGATTCCAAAATAAAAAATGTTTTTTACCAAATTCAGATCCATCAATTGATATATGCTTGATTCGTTCACTGACTCCAGTCAATGCAGCTAAATGATCCAAAGGGTTTTCCATGGTAGCAGAGCAGGAGATAAATTGCACCGAAGTATTCCCGTAAAGTTCGCAGAGTCGAAGAAGCCGCCGCAATACCAGAGCGACATTAGCCCCAAATACTCCGTGGTACACATGAATTTCATCAAGAACTATGAACTTGATGTGCTGTAGAAAAGCACTCCAAGCATCGGCAGATGGTAAAATACTAGCATTGAGCATGTCTGGATTGGTGAATATGACTGAACACGAGTCCCGTATACGCCTCCGAGCTTTGGTGTCTGTATCGCCATCTAAAGATGCTATTCTGGCTGTTCCGTTTAAAATATCGCATGATCTGATAAGTTTATGTAGCTTTTCTTCTTGGTTATGAGCTAGTGCTTTTGTCGGAAACAGCATTAAGATGGTAGAGGATGAGTCGGAAATTAAAGATTGTAGAATAGGAACTTGGTAAATGACAGATTTTCCAGATGCTGTGGAAGTAGTGACTACTACACTATTTCCTATTTGCAGTTCAGAGATAGCTTGAGCTTGATGTGAGTAAAAGGCATCTATGCCAAAAGCTGTTTTTAGAGCGGATAAGACAGATGGATTAAGTGGAGAAGTTAAATCTTCATAAACTGCAGGTCGAGCAGGATATATTCTATGACTATCAGGGACGATTTGATCAGTATAATCAGGATTAACTAGCCATTCCTCTATGAGACAATCTAGGCTTTTAGACGCATCACGATCCTTCTGGTCCGCCGGGGTGTAGTGATTGATTTCATGGAGAGGAACTTGAGGAATAACTGCTTGATTTATAAGATCCTGCCAAGTCTTTCCTGCTCCAAACCAAGCCTCCAAAGCGATATCTAAGCGATGGTCTCGACGTTGAATGGCTTTTTGTAAGGTTTGAGGATTGTATTTTGCACGACGATTTTTCCCCGGTAGGTTAGAAAACTCTGTGATGCTAATAGTATTAGACGAATCAAAAGTCTGAACCTTAGCCTCGACGAAATTAAATATCAGCTCGAATCTGGAATAGTTATCTAGATTGGTAGAGAATACATCGGAGTCCTGTAGATCACGCACGTTTTGAGCTTCCCCCGAGACGATCTCTTCTGTATCTACATAATCAAAAACTACGTTCTGTGGCATTAACGCTTTAATAAGCGCGGCGTCATGTACAGAGAAGTCTGTGTTGCCTACTATGGTTTGCAACTTCGAAATAGTAGGTAAAAAAGGACGTCTTGAGGTAAAGAATGTTATCGCAACATTAAGATTATGATATACTTGCTTTAAGCGAGTGATTTCAGGAATTTTCGGGATAGCATCAGAGATCTTCCTTCGTTTTGGTGGCATATGAAGAAAGAACGATGTGAACAAGAGAGAAATGATCTTGAAGTTTATAGTATCGGATCGGGATTTGAGATAACGAAAATTAAGATATCATGAGTAAAAGACTATAAATGAGGTGGCTTAAAATTATAGTAGTAAAATAAATAGAAATAATAAAAAAAAAAAAAAAAAAAAGAAAGAAAGAAAATGAAAAAAGGTGAAAAAAAGAAAATCATATCAGGGCGCGTGTTGTTTTTACATTTAGACGCATTGCCATATGGGAGGAGGAAGATCTAGAGTAGTATCAGCAGACAGCGCGATCTGAGAATGTGCTAACGTTGAAGATTTAACGGAATAATAACGAGCAAGTTGATGCACGATCCAGCGGGCATATGCTTGTTGTGCGGGTTTTTCATAGGGTATATCTAAAATAGTATGAAAGACGGGTGAAGAATGAGAAGGAGAAGGACAGGCAGAAGAACTAGAATCAGCAGCAGAACCCGCCACATCTAAGCAAAAATCATACTCTAGCAGATCAGGCATATAATTCTGAGAAAGACAAGATCGGATAGATTCCTCCAAATCCCGCAGCATGCCAGTATGAACCCGTTTGTGATGTAATTGAACTAGTAAAGGTTTACAGGATGGCGCCATAGAAAATGTTGAGGTTCCTTGGACACTGTCGCTATCCATCAATTCTAGTCCCTCTAACGGCGAGAAATCTACTTTATTAGATTCATCGGTCTCAAGGATTGGCGCCATTCCCGTATCAGCACAGATCCGCAACAGCTCTTGATCCCGCGCCCTCCATCGACGTTTACGTGACGATAGCGGACCAGCCGAACATCGTACAGAATCTACTGACGGTTCTCGGCGATCATGCATAGGCGGTCGTAATTCAACTCGGTCGAAATCAATAGTCTCATGGAGCTGGCTGGTTAGTTGGTCAGTTAGCGGATCCGATCGGTGCGGATAAGCTGAATGGAACCCTAGACGAAGGTATTCCGCATCAAGTTCGTTTGTTTGGTCTTCCTTTATCAGATACATGTTTGGTTGGACAGACCTCACTTAAAAATGGGGGGATGATGGTGGCAATTAGGGGGTGGGGACTTGTTACACAATCAATCGTTAGTTAGATTTAATAAATAACTTAGGCCGTAGATGGCTTTCAATCGAGTAGGGACAATGATGCCCTAGCAACCCTAGCAACCCTATTTGTTTTGTTCTTCCCAATTTCAAGGAAATTAACTATTTTGTACTTTTAAAACTCCACCGAGAGGGCTCTCTCGTCTATTACAAGTTCTTCTTTTCTTTTTGGTGGGGTTTTACCTACTTATTATTATTTTTTTTTTTCAATTTGCACAGCTTACTTTGTGATGAGCTTTTCACGGTTGTTGCGCGAAAGCCGACTGGCGTCTATGCCAGACCCGCTGCCTCGGTCGGCACACCATCCGACCCAGCAGATTATTTCGGCCACAAGGGAATCCCGCAAAAATCAAGACTGGGGTGTCAAGCGCACGTTGCCTCGCAGGGCCAACAAATATCATGCAATTGGTTACTATAAATTAGAACAGCCCGAACGATACATGGACTATCGAGGTAGAGATGGTGCCTACTTAAACAATCGTCGGCTTGCAGCCATGAATCTTCCGTTCAAGGCTATTAGCGCTGACGCTGCTACTACCGCTTATGATCGGACTCCAAACCCATTGCTGCGCGACTTGTCATCGACTCCAAAGACCTCATTAGCTGTGGTTGACGCTATTCGCAAGATGCATTCCCATGATCGCGCTGCTCTTCTACGGAGACTTCGCACTGACGAAGCGTCCAAGTTCCAAGAATGGTGTCGAGGCCCCGGAGCCTCTGTTTTGGCCAACCAAGGTGCCCGAGCGGCTACACTGCAGTATCTTGATCAGATTATAGAGCATAGTCTGTCCTATAAGCCTAAAGGCTCGGCCGGTATGTCGTATACTCTGCCCGGTGCGGTTCGCAACACCCCGAACGGCTTGGTTCGATCTAATCTCGTACCTGCCCGAACTCCTGTTCTCGCTGCACCGGTCGGTAGTTTGGGTGTGGTTCTTGCTGGTGGTTTGGTTGTTCGCACCCCCTTCTCCGGATACCGGCAGCATTTGCGAGAGGTGTTAACTAATAACCGCACTGCTCTCTTGGCCTTGGCAGACCAGGCTTCGGAAGAAGGTCGCGAGTTCCCTAAAGAAGCTCTTGCTAAGTATGCTACTCAAGCCCGTGAAGTCGTCTTCTACGTCAATGCCCGTCACCTGCGCCTTGATTCCGACGGACGCCCTATTGTTCAGGTCGACCAACCATCCACTTCCACTCCTGCTGGCCGATCTTTCTCTCAGTTCAACACTGAATTCAGGTCTTCTTACAGAAAATTACGCTACCTAGGAGTTGGAGCTCATCCGGATCAAACCTCCAACCGCTTCGAACCTCTCAATCTCGAATCGTTTAGGGACTCTCAAAACACTCAAAGCGTCCGTCGCATAGTCTCCAATTTAATGTCTCAAACCATTCCTCGGCCCGCTAATCTCAATTCTAAGAAGCCTACCTCTGACAATTCCTAATCGTCGACCTCGTCTCCTTTTTCTACTTTTGCATGAGTTACGATAACTTCTGTATAATGGTATATCACATAGTTATGACATGACATCTCTCTCTCTCCTCTAATACTATTTCGGTAATCCCTCTTTATTGGGGTCTTCATCTAATTTTTTTATTATTATTTTTTATTTTTTGCTTTCAGTTTACACGAAATAAAAATGCAGTTCCTGACTTTTTGACTTTTTACTGCCAGTTAATATATGCTCGGCCTACTAGCCGTTGTACTTCTAGTTCACCATTCTTCATGTCCGCAATCTTATAGTTTTCAACTCGGACTTTGCCTTTATCTCCTTGTTCAATGACTTTGAGCTTCCGCTTAGATCCGTCCCATTCCTGTACTAGTCCCAGATGTAGTAAGCCCAGATCAAGACTATACTTTTGATGTAGTGACCCTTTGTGTCCTTGAAATCGGCATTCTTTGAAGACCACCACATCTCCTGGTCGAATCTCATCTAGTTGTTGCACTGACGAGTTTCCCAAATTATAGTATATAATAATACCGTGTGTTTTGGCTCCAATTGATAGCAGCACCCCAGAAATATTTGACTGGATTTGACGAATCAATGCTAGGTCTGTACCGTCCCCAACCTTCTGCCCAACTAAGGTGATACCATACTTTAAGGCTGCAGCCCCAAATCTGTTAGAAAATTCTTTCAATGTATCTCGATCGGGAAGTACCGGTGCAGGAACATGTTCTTGTGATATCCTAGCCCGGGCGGGATCAGTAGGCTCGTAATTCGCAGTGACAATAGTCTGACTAAAGTCAGAATACAGTATGTAAATATCGCGGTTTATCACTTGCACTCCGCCTCGTTTTCGCACACTTTGCTCATCAATTTCATATAGCACATCAGGCATATTCCAAAGCACAGGCGGAACACCATTTGGCTGTGTCCACCATAACGAGGATTCTGCCAGATCAATATCCTGTGCCTTCTGAGTTACCTGCAACACATCAATACGGCTCGATCCTAAACCAGAATCTAAAGATCTCCGTATGTCAGTCGAATGGCGTGCAGCGATTACCGGTGAAGCGGCAGCTGAAACTGGTGGTGAACGCGAATGAGCAACGTTGCCGGAAGAATAAGGCCCTTCGGGGACAGTTGGAGGATGCGACGGTAAAGGCAAAGGCGATGTATAACGAGCTTTGACTGTTTGTAAAGGGGCGTCTGGAACAGGAGGAAGAGAAGATGGCAACGGAGGAGCTTGTTTCTCATCAAAAGTATCACTGTCCTCGTCCGCCTCGTAGCCAGTCGTTTCACTGGTTGCCCCCTCGTGAAGATTTGAGGAAATAGGTGGTGCAGTCGAAGGTATTGGTGGTGGTGGGAGGGATGGTGAAGTTATTGGTAATGATTTGGATTTGTTTGGTCCAGATAGTGGCACAGGTGGGGGGCTCTGCGGGTAAGATGGAACTGGCGGTCTTGATGAATATAATGGTGTTTCAAAACTAGATCTTTGTCGGTCGTTTATAGACGACACATCGTCATCGTATACTTCCCTTTCATCTCCAGCATCAGAGCCTGACGTGTAAGGATTAAGAGCCGGTGGAGGTGGAGGCGGCGGTCCTACATTTCGACGAGGTAGAGGCGGTAAAATGGACCGATCATAATCAAATCCTTCATCTTCATCTTCATCTTCATCATCAGAGTCATTGCCTCTATCTTCTCCTGCGGAATTTGACTCGTTAGGCTCTTGAGGTTGAGAGTCATGAGCGGTTGCACTGGGGGAGGGGGGTCTGAGGGGGATAGATGGTTTAGAAGATGGAATAGGTGGAGGCTTAGAAATTTCACTGTGTGTAAAATCGATCTCAGGATCCTCCCTGGTAGCTTCATCATCATCATCTTCTTCTTCTTCTTCTTCTTCATCGCTCTCGAGATTGGGGATCTTGTCTTGAGCGTCTTCTGCTTTCTCCTCAGATTTGGCCTCTAAGGCCGGATTAAGTTTCTGGCTCTCAGCTCTTTTTAACACTTCTGGCTTCGGGATATTAGCAAACGGTAATACCGGTACAGCTATAGGTGTCATTGGAGGTTCATCTTCTGCAGGCTGCACAACAGTATTTTTAGACTTCTTAGGCTTGACTGAAACAGGAGGCTGCATAGCCAAAGGAAACATGCTCATCCCACCAGACATCTTAGCCATCCTTTCGCGTAAAGCGATCCGTTTAGCAATCTCTGGGTCAATATCATCCTCGTCCTCGTCCTCGTCTTCGTTTTGTTCTTCTTGTTTTTCTTCATTCTGTGATAGTTCTTGGTTTGCTTCTGCTTTCTTCTCGTTGAAGTTCTCTTCCTCTTCTTGCTCTTTAATAGAAGTTTGGTCTCCAGTGTTATCGTTACCATCTTTCTCTCTATGGTCAGTATTTAGGCCTGAGTGGGTCATCAGGTCAGGAGAGATCTTCTCCGTCGTTTCAATAGATGGCTCAATCGGGAAATTTACTGTCGTCTCGGTAACTGTAGATAGATCCAATTCCTGGTTATTTGTAGCAGACTCATCGCGGCTAATTGATCTGAAGTGAGAAGGGAGGGGAGGAAGAACTCCAGGAGTAGCAGCAGAAGCAGTAGTAGAGTCCAGTTTTGGAGATCGCAAAGAGTCTCCAGTAGAATGTTTACCTAAAGATTTGATAGACTCACCAGTTATGGCTTGATCTAAAGATAGCCGGGCCATATCCTCAGACTCGTCGGTTAGAGTTTCGCTGGTGATTGATGCTCGTTTAGTGAGTCGAGAGGCTCGAGCCTGTTGTTCCAGTTGCTGCTGTTGTAAAGTAGCAATACGGTCCTTCAATGAACTGGTAACAATTGGTTCTTCTCTGGACCGTTCTTCGTGTTCGGGTGGTCCGGTGTTAGCAATTACAGGCTCGATAGTCGAAGATCGAGCCAAGGGCTGAGGATGTGAACGGCCTGGAGATGGTGGAAGGGTTGGCACGTAGCTGGAAGCAGGTGGAGGAGCAACAAAAGGTTTACGGACTCCGGATTCAAACTTGGGGCTGGTCAAAGGCTGGGGTGGAGGTTCCTGGGCCGCCTTGAATGCTGCCAGGCGGTCCTTGAACGATGCAATCGTAGTCTCGGGGCCTTCAGTCTGTGATGGTTCGGTAGAAACAAGTTGCGGATCTGTCCTGGTTGTGGTGGTGGTGGTGGAAGAAGGAACAGACTGAGGTGGGGGGACAGCGACCGAAAGGGAAGGCTCAACAGTAGTGGTATTAGCCGGTAGTGGCGCAGGAGGGGATTGCGTATCCCGTTTACGAGGCCGAGATGGAATTGTAGGAGATTCATCAATAGTCTCCACGAAATTACGTGGAAATAAACCAGACCGTCCATCTAGGTTGCCAGAATACCACTCTTCATCTTCTATAGCAGTAACGGTTATAACAGCGTCCTTATCAAACGTTAAGTCCTCCTCGTGATCTGATTGATACGCATATAGCGCCCGTACACGAAACAAACTCATTCAGTTCTAAGGATATACTTCTTTTTGGCTTAAAATATACCTTGTAAAGAAATAAAACTGAGAAGAATGTTGTGCTGTGAAATGGAACTATATTTGGTAATGGTTAGGGACGGAAGTTGGTGATATAGAAAAACCGTTGGGAGATTAGAAATGGGACCCCCGGGTTATAGAAAAGATAGGTATAAAAGAAAAACCTGGGACTCGCCAAGATCGATTTGCCGAAGAATAAATAATACACAAATGCTAGTACATATTTGCTAGGTATAGTACATATATTGTATCGATAGTGTATTATGACATTTTGTTATATTAATAAGTAATTTTCTTTGTTAATCATAACTGCATAGTAAGCCCTCCTGTGTAAGAACATATTAGGTGTGTTTGTGTGTTTCTGGTGGGTTTTCCCCCTTTCTCCGAGAAAAAACGAGCTCTCGAGTAAAGAGTTCCACTTATCCTTCTTATCGCATGGGTTCACTCCACGTCGGTCGCCAGCGACACTGGAGCTTTAGAATGAGCCGCACCCGCAACAAAGAAATCGTCGTTCTTTAATGGTCGGATAGATAAGCGGGGCTCATTAGAGTCTTGGACCTCGTAGGCTTGTTGTAGTTGTTTAAATGACGTGGAGGAACGTAGAGATTCCCTCATTGCGTTCATAGCAGCGTCTCGGCAAGCTTCTTTGATATCACTAGGGGAAAAGCCAGCTGTCTGTGCAACCAATAAATCATAATCAAAGTCGGGGTCTAGTTGAGTATCGTGCAAAGTAAGATTCAGAATCTGTCGTCTCTGGGAAGCCCCCGGCAGCGAGACCGCAAACCGTTTCGGCATCCGGCGCAGAAAAGCCGAGTCTATATCGTTAGGACGATTGGTCGCCCCTAAGACAATGATTCGTCCAGAGGACTCTAGTCCGTCCCACAAGGTCATGAATTCGGCTTTGATCAACGACGTTACTTCATGGTCGCCGCTTTGGCGCTCTCGCAAGAACGAATCGATCTCATCAATAAAAATAATACTTGGTTCTAGTTTCTTAGCTAAGGAGAAGATCGCTGCCACCAACTTATTACTCTGGCCATACCATTTGTCCAGAATAGTGGATATCTTAATATTGAAGAACGTAGCCCCAGACTCCGCAGCCAAAGCCTTGGCCATCATCGTCTTGCCACAGCCTGGAGGCCCGTACAATAAAACTCCTTTAGGAGCCTGTAGCAGACTCGAAAATCCGCAAAAGATGTCCGGTCGAGTTAGCGGTAACAGCACGCTTTCTTGTAGATCAGACACAATGGCGTTCAGTCCGCCTATATCTTCAAACCGCACATTAATCTCGCTCGGCGCTATGACTTCCGCCAGAATCTGTTGTTCATATTCGTCCAACGTCATATCTAAGTCCGGACGGGTTTCTCGAAACCGATCCAGGGTGGATTGCGCCTTCCGCTTGGTTTCGGCCGATGCCGATGAAGTCGGCATTTGTGCCAGCAGGTAGCTCAGAGATAAATATATACTTGATCCGACCCCGAGACACAGTACAATATCGGCCACCATTTTAGGATCTATCCGAAATTTTGCCATATTGATCCGCAGATAGAGAAGCTGTTCACTTTAATGAAGAAAGGCGGTGTGAAATCGAGATGTGCAGGTAGTCCTGGCCGGGTAATTTTCCCGGACTTACTACACAAGTATGTGGTAGGCAGGACAACAAAACAGTGGATATAGGCTAACACAACTGATCCGACTAAAAAAAGTAAACAGTAGAATATGCGGTCGCAAATACAAAATCAAAACAAAAAAAAAACGTAGATGTATCATGAAAAAACTGTATGTAACAGTTGTAGTTGTAGATAGCTTGTTGGAAATAGCTTCTTGTAGGACCGACCCGTTGGGTTTGTTAGCTCGCTTAATGATGATGAATTCAGTAGTATGACTGGACATAGTTTCCCTATAGCTATTATAAGGATCAGTTCTAAAATTAATATCAAAAACCCTGTGTCTCCTATCGTATATTCTGCGATGGTTTGTCTTTTTAATCTAGAACCAATGCTGCTAGCCCTTCTTCCAGATCAGTTATAGGGCGTACACCGCCAAAGATATCTAGCTCTTCGTAAAGAACCGTTTGTAGTTCGTACTGTAAAGTGCCATACGGACCAAACATGATGTTTGGTCTTTGACATATCGGTTGTGTTGATAACTGTTTAAAGTACAGCTCGGATGCGGTTCCATGGGCTTCTGAACAGTAGATCATGTCGTCTTGTGTGGTCTTCGATCTTCTGCTGAATCTCGGATCTGGGCGCTCGATCACTTTGTTGCATAGTGGATATCCACAAGATCCGTCTAGATTTCTCTCGAATGTGATTTTTCTATATGCTTCTGGAACCAGAAATCGACTCATGAGTTTTAACAAAGGAATGTCTACCGGGCCCTTCATCAATGGCAGAATCTCCGACTCCTCTAAGACCGCTGCATCCGATTCTGCCAAAACTCCTGGACAGTTATACTTATTCCATATTGAAGCAAACACTTCTAATCCCGTGGAACTAGTTTGTCCTGCATCTATTAACGAAGACCAAAATCCCATCCATGGAATTATACTAGGCCGTCGAGGCAGAACTCTCGAATGGAGATCACAGACGTTTCCCCCCTCCACCACACCTAAATCCATTTGACTTCCTGTAGGGGTTTCACTATCCCCAACGTCCCCCATTACGTCTGTAAATATATGTCCCGACCTATAAAAATCCTGAGATTCGGACATTGGTATATACTTCTATTACCAAATATCAAAGAATGAAAAGCAACCTGGCTTTTTTCCCCGGATTAATCATATATGCTTTTGGGTAGAATGATTGATCCAAGGTTGTGGAAAAGCTCATCACCAAACTCTAATCTGGCGCGCAGAAAGCTGAAATAAATCATCCTTAAAGCACGATTGATCTTAGCCTAATAATTATCGTTGTACACTAAAACACCAATGACGAACTCGTCTCCTCTGAAAGAGAACAGTGAAGAACGGCAGTACTTGGAATTGTGTAAAAACATTATAGAAAATGGCGAGACCCGTCCAGACCGTACCGGGACTGGAACACTGTCTCTTTTCGCTCCGCCCCAACTGCGGTTTTCTCTCCGCCAAGGTCGGCTGCCGCTGCTGACAACCAAACGCGTATTTTTTCGCGGGGTTTTACAAGAATTGCTATGGTTCGTACGAGGATCTACTGATGGTAAATTGTTATCTGATCTTGGGGTACATATCTGGGACGGAAATGGATCTCGAGAGTATTTGGATTCTGTAGGACTTACAAACCGTTCCGAGGGTGATCTAGGGCCAGTTTATGGGTTCCAGTGGCGGCACTTTGGTGCAAAATACGTCGATTGTCATACTGATTACTCGGGACAAGGTGTGGACCAGTTAGCCGATGTAATTCACAAGATAAAAACCCAACCGTACGATCGCCGGATAATTCTATCGGCCTGGAACCCCGCTGCTTTGCCCGAGATGGCTCTGCCTCCCTGCCATATGTTTGCTCAGTTTTATGTATCTTATCGATCGGGTCAACCAGAACTCTCCTGCCAGTTATACCAACGATCTTGCGACATGGGGCTGGGCGTCCCGTTCAATATTGCTTCTTATGCCCTTCTTACCCATATGATCGCCCATGTGTGCGGTATCGAGGCTGGAGAGCTCATTCACACTATGGGTGATGCTCATGTATACCGTGATCATGTAGACGCCTTGCAGCAACAGATTCAACGCACACCTGGTGATTTCCCCACACTGAAATGGCGTCGCCCGGTAACTGATATCGACAGCTTTGAATATGACGATTTCATAGTTGAAAACTACCAGCCACAGGGGAAAATAGCCATGTCTATGTCGGTATAAGAGTCTCGGTGCGAATTCTGGGGGAACTGAATGATCACAATAAAACGTGCGGGGAGGGGGCTGGGGGAGTGCTGCCCTACACGCCAGCATGCATGTTAGTGCAAAAGTCGTAGTCATGGTATTATTATATTAAGTCTCATATTAGTTTTTTGTCCCCTTGGATTTTCATTATTTCGTTAAACATTTCTGATCTGGGCTTGGCTTTAACCCATTAATATTAGTTTTAGAGGGCATCATCGATAAAGTCTTATAGCTTCCCTATAATTCTATATCTGGAGTAGACCAGGCCCGATCCTCATTAACAAACACCCGCACCACTTTATTAAAAGCACCTTCCAAAACACTGCCAATACTTCTTTGAGAATCTGTGCTTTTTCTCGGCTCGTCGTTCTCTTGGACTGCTAAAAGATCTCGACCTTGAGTCTGAGATGGCGGAAACAGCGCCAGCGCTGTCCGTGGTACTCTAAGTACAGCCACCTTCCCGATATGTTGCACTTCGTTGGTCCCAACCAGCTGAAACGGTATTTTTGTTTTCCGCATAGCCTCAGCTGCCGGGTTAGTGGTGTCGTTTCTATCCAATGCATAAGGAATCCGACAAGACTCCACAGGCAACAGCAACACGGTTTTAGTCTGAATGTTATCGGAATTATACCAGAGACGGTTTGCTCGTTTTATAATGTCTGGTGTAATGTTATATGCCAGAACAATTCCTGCTATTGTATCCTTGGGTTGCAATACATGGGCATAGACCAGGACCGGGTTTCGGATGGATTCTGGAATCGGGCCGTTGCTTTTGTTCAAGACCTGTGCCGAATAGTCATCTACCCATGATATATCTATAAGCTTAGAAGGTGACTTTGCTAAATACCCATCGTAGAAAATATCTGAAGACGATGCGTGGCGGCCGTGGCTTAAATTACTATCTGAATGGGCTGGGTCGGGGAAATGATCTCGGGACCTTGAACGCCGTCGAGCGGGACTGTACATCCCTGAAACACTGTTGCGTCTCCGCAGTTGAGATTCCATGATGCTTTTTTTTTTTATAAAAAAAAAAAAAGGCAGAAGAATTATTATGATTCAGTAAGTTATTTTGCAGGTTTATTATAAATATTCAAAAGCCTCTTATACAGTGTCTACTGTTTTAGACCAATGCAAGCTTAAATGCAACCGGGAGATTCCAGTTGGGAGATATAACGTCCTGTGATTGGTCCAGGTTGTCAGGTTATTAGTAGCTGATTATTACGATTACAAGTCTTCCAGTGATTGTAATCCTGGCTGGATAAGGAGATTTTACCTATTACGGACCTAGACAGAGCTAGGGGTCTATTTTGGAACAATTAGAACCTTGAAGCATTAATGCACATACTATAGTAAATCTTGGAATAGAACCATTCTTTTTTTTTTTAAAAAAAAAAGAAACTGAAGGCCTTTGATAACAGGAACCTTCAATCATCACCACCAAGATTAGTTTCCAGGCTCATCACCTTCCTGCTTCAACACATAATCGTACCATGCACTCACTTGGAACGACGTTGGGGTCTGTGCTCCTGAAGTTGAGCCGCCGTGGTCGTGACCTGGTAGAGGGTGAGAAAGAAGATCCAATGGATCAGACTTCTGTGTTTCTAGCATTCCTAGCCCAGGCCAGTGCTCTTCATTAGCTAACGGCGGGAGCATCTCACTGTCGTATTCAGCGACAAAATCAGAGTTGTTCCACAGTTCTGCATTTCCTACCCGTCCGATTGTTTCATCTAGATTACTTGATACTTCACTAGTACTTCCAGCACCTCCACTGGTATCCGAATTAGCACCAGCCCAAATACCCATGCTGTTCACATGCGGCGATCCCGGTATCATAGCGCTTACCAAGCCTGTGGCCTCATTAGGGGGAGGAACAGCGGTCTCGGCGTCATGCACATCAGTTCTATTACCTCCAGTGGATGCTGAAGAGCTTCCTTCCAAGACATCTTCGGCAAATAGTTGCGACGGCTCAAAGTTCAATACAGGCTCCATGTTAGAGTCTTGATTGGTGTAGAAGTTCATTCCATCAGACACAGAGAATCCGAAAATTCCTGGCATATCGATTGCAGGTGCAATCTCAGCTCCTGAATTATTATTCTGCTCATTATAGCCTTCTTTCGATGACTGATCCCCATTAATGGTAGCCTTCTTTGGGGGTTTATAGTCAGCTGTCGCTGGTAAAGCAACACCGCGACTCATACTCATCATGAACCGCGATAAAAGATGAGGAGAACTATTTACGTGCGATATAACACGCTCCGCCATCTGCGCAGACAGCCATTTCTGACCCAAATGCTTCAGAAACTTTCGGCAGATATCCAGTGATCGCATGGCGTTCTCCGCTAGAGCTACCTGGGTACTTTGTGCTTGGTATAGCAACAATGAGATGCCCATGAACAGAGTATAACAAATAAATACGGGTGTGTTTATTGACTCTTTGATGGTCAGCATGTTACCAGATAGTCTGGCAATCATGTGTGACGCTTGGAACGCAATCCGTCGGGATGGGTATGTTGTTCCCCCATTCGGTAGAGTTTTCTGTTCCAGTAAATGCAGCTGATGACCTAAGCATACAGCTGTATAATACCAGAAATATAATATACAGTTAAAAAATTTCTGAGACCTTCTCATTTTTGGATGATATTTCAATTCGTCAGGCAGATTTTTGCGCCATAAAGACAAAGCTCTATCAGTAAAAGCAAGCTCCCGGGCATCGAATTCACGGTGCAGAGCAGAAGCAGTATATTGCTGTGTCAAAATAATTCCAATAATCTCAGAGAGTTTTAAAGCATGAATAAAAAACCGGGCCCTATGCAAATCTACAGGAAATATGGGAGGTCTGCCAGGTTCACTTTCATTGAAATCCTCTTCAGTCACCATCGGCACATCCATATCCTGAGTATGGATGGCGAGTGGGCGGCCCAGGCTAACGGATACAATCCGATCGCGGAGAAATAAGCTCCACCAGATACGCTTCCATACCCGTTTCTCAGATAATGACAGATGAGAGTTATTGTCATTGTTTCTGTGCATGCCCATACCCTGGGCAACAGTGATAGCTACACGGGTCCAGTATGCAGAATTTTTGACAGTATCTTCATAACCTTCATACCACCATCCCATTATAGTTAGAGCTTGAACCATAGTAGTCCTGTCGGTCTCGTAATTGGCGTTGTACAGAGCCTGAGCTCGTTTATAAAATGTGAAGCAGGCAAGGTCTACAGAACCATCTTCGTCCAGCAAAGCGGGGCTAGAGCAAACCTTGCTACCTGCAAGAAAAATACATTGCAAAAGAAGCAAACTTGGAGGATCTTGGGGATCGCTGTATTTTCGCATGAACTCGTTCCGGTTCAGCACCGGAATATAAGGATGAACCCATTGGAAATAAGAATCGATCAGATCGTCACAAACATCTTTAGGGGGGATAAGAAAGGCTCCTTTGAGTTTAAGGACTTCAAAGTCTTCTGAGTCTAAATCTCGATTTGAGGTTCGGTCTAGTTCAGGAAAACTGTCTCCAGATAAGTTCTGGGAACTCCCGTCTCCCAACATACGAGGAACAAGATGAGAAGGGCCATAAAAAATGAATTGCGAAGATTTGGGAGCAGGGATTTTTGGTTCATTGAGAGTTGGAAGTTGGCCTTTAATGTCGTGAGTAGGGAGTGATACTGGTCTCGGTTCGGACCAAAGAGAAGAGGAAGCGCCGTTTATCGTTGCAGGCATTTCCGTATGATTCAAGGGAGTGTTACCAAGCGGTTGCATATTAGACATAGGAGTAGCAGTGGGATGCAGATTAGACATAGGAAAAGAACCACTGGCCGCCGGGTCCGGCCCTGGCGAAACCAATGAGGGTTCAGACAACAGCGATGTAGATTCAGGTTTCGATCTAGATTCAGATTTAGGTACCTTTTCCGTTCCTGTGACGCTTTTTCGAGTTCTATTTGGTACTTTACACTCGCAATTAAACGCGACACAATTGGTGCAAGGCATCCGAGTAACCACATCACATCGCACTTTACGAGAATGACATACCTCACACGCCCTTGACGCTCGGGCTCGTCGAAACGATCGTGGTTGAGAACCTTTTGCAGTTTTCGACGAAGTTCTTTTATCTTTTTCAGATAAATCACTCATACTAGCAGGCTACTGTTATGTTTACTCCAATATGAATTTGAGTAACACTGCAGACTTATTAAAAAAGAAAGAAAACAAATCCTTGGCACCAAAAAAAAACCACCACTCAGAAATAAAAAAATCACGATATCCCAATCTACTAATAAAGAACCAGGCGTAAACTAGGTCTGTATGTAATTATTGTTGACTCAACGGACCCGTCCACTACTTCTAATCTAAGAAGCTAGATAGAAAAATAATAGGTAGAGGAGAAAAGAGACTGCGGGGTCGGTCAATCAACTCTAATGGGGTTAGTTGGCTTGGGAGCGAAACGTTTGATTGGTTGAAGAGATGCCAGATCTAGACGATCGGCCAATCCCATTGATTTTAAGAATTGGGATATATATATACGAAGACGATGGTGGTAAGCGAATATTACGAAAAAATTAGACAAAAAAAAAAAAAAGTATGTGAAATTTATACAGTATACTGTACTAATATTATTTGCATTATATTTCGAGTCCTCTCACTGCCAGATTGCCGATGTATTCCAACCCAATTATGAAAATACAAAGTGCGCTGGCGATGCTGTAATGGCTAATGCTGGTGCCGATATCTAGCCAGCTGCCTTCGTCTCGAACCAAATAGAAGAAGTTTAGCGTCAGGATATCTGTAATAGCTAGCACCATTGTGAATAAAGCCGACATGGGGACTTTTAGTCGATGGTTTAGAACGCTCAGAGCTCCCGAGAGAATCACAAACGGTGCTAGAATCTTATATATGAGCAATGCACCCATGCTGATCGGATCAAACACAGGAATCAGACGATACACAGAGTCCAAGGAGAAAGAGGAAATAGAAGCAATATTTCCTGTGCCAAAGAATGCAACCTGAGCCAGAAAAAAGAATGTCAGCCCAACCTGGAGTATATCGATACTCAGGCCCGGTTGCGCTGGTCGATTCTTCGTCTCGCTTCGGGTAACTCTTTTACTTGTCTGAACTCCATTATTCTGGATAGTCAAATTGTTTAACTGATAGAGCTCATACTCTAACTTTATATACAGAGCCATGGTCGAACAGAACACTGCATAGAAAATGCCTTCGTATGAGATAGTGAGCAGAATGAATGTTGGACAAAACATTAGATACAGCAACAGGAATCGGAACTGATAATTTTGCTTGGTTTGAGTCCAGCGACAACTTATTGGCAACACTACAGCTGATACCAGGCAAATCCATCCTGCAACCTGCTTTCGGACATCCAACCCGGCTTTAGCCTGTAGATCGGATGCCACAGATACTGTCAGTGCCAATGTTGTAGGTATTAAAGCAATCTCGATGATTAGAATCTTCATACTAGCATTAGAAAGTCCAAGCGCCGGATCTTTCGTGACGTACCAAGTGCCAAAGATGGCAATGATCAACATTAATATTCCCCCTGCAGAAATTTGAAGCAGATCCTCGGTTTTATTCGCAGGTAGGAGAGTGAATATACTCATAACGCAACAGGCGATTGCCCAAGAAATACAGAGTCCTCGATGGTTATGAAGTAGTTTTTTGTTCTCTATTGTCGGCCATGCTGCCAGAATCAAAAAACAGATTGAAAAAGATGCGCGGTTAAAATACCCAACAACAATAGCCTCAAAAAATGCAATCACTATGATAATAACCTTTGTCATAGATGAGATGGCCGCTGAGAGGGTAGCTTGTTTGGTGAATAGTTGCAATGCAACACCAATGTTTCCTCGTTCCTCTAGAACCACCAGCCAGAGATAAAAAGGAAATACGGTGTATAGATAATACATAAATGGCGAATTTTGAAACCATAAAATGTAGGCTATGGCCAAGAAAGCTACAGTGAATGTGGCCCGAAGAGTGAGATTTGAGGAGCGGGCCCTATGGTCGGCAGGTAACACATACGCAACCAAGAATGCAGTAAATGCGTATGCAATCCACCCTAAAAATCCAATGGTTACTATGGATCTTAAAAACACCCAATTGTACTTCTGCAGGTAGTTCAAACCTCTAAGAGATGCCAAGATCAAATCCTGGGTAGACTCGACGGCTTCAGTATATCGTTCAGATTGGATAAGAGACTCGATATTCTTGAGCCTATGAGAGTAATGAAGATCATTTGCCAAGTCTGCAAAAGGAACGAATCGAAACTGGGCAGACACGACCTGGTCATGTTTGACTATATACTGATCTAGGACCTGTTTCGCATTAGCAAGCAGCGACAAGGCAGCCTCTTTAGGGGATGCATCTATAAAATCTAAAGGGAGAGTGCCGACCGAATTTGCCGGATAATTAGCGCCGATAAGATGTGCCATCAAGGCAGCTACATCGGCCTGTTGGACATCATGACGCTGTACAGGAAGGTTCCAAGGCTTGGAGAATTCGTCGTGCCCTAGACTATTCTTCTTGGGTGCTGCTACTCCAGCGCCCCAAGCTACTAGAGGGGTACGGGTGTTATCTGGATGACCGTCACCATGCGATCCCCAATCGCTCATGCCATGATCGGCAGTAAAGACGTATGCAGTGCTGTTGTCATTATAGAAACTCTCAACCATCTGGTAGATCTTTTGAATACGGTTGTCGATATACTTGATGTTTTTGTAGTATTCCTTGGAATAAGGACGATAAGAATGGCCAGCTGTGTCTATCCCGAGAAGATGAAGAAAGAACACCACACCAGGGCGAGAAAGCTCTGCGTGAAGAGTGGCATTGGACTTAGCAGCCTCAAACATTGCCTCGACCTTATCAAAAACAAAGGCATCAAGCTCTAGAGAGTCTTTTGTGAAATCTTCAAAGTCCGGGGGGTACATGTCGTAGTCAACTTTCCCGGGAAGGGCGCCATGAGCAAACATAGGAAGAATATCAGGAGACCCCCAAGACCAGGTATGGGTAGACTGATTGAATACTGAATCGAAGTCCACGGGGTTCTCCTTCCAACCTTTAGTGACAGCAGAAACGTCTTCATAGAACCCGGCGATCAACGCAACATGGCCTGGACGTGATTCGGTGGGCATGTGGGTATGAGAGACTCCAAACGTGCCTTTTTCTAAAACAATTGATCGAATAAATGGAGCAAGGTAGGAATCCTTGCCGGTGTCGGGATCAGGAAGCTGGAGAAAACATTTGTCGGCTCGAAGCCCATCCCCGACGAACAGAAACAGTCGCTGAGCCGGGGTCGGGCCTGGTTTATGATGGGCCATGCCATGGACCAGGGGACTGACAAAGTAGATATCAAATATGGACCATAAGTAAACCAAATGAAACAAGATTCCCAATAAGAGGAGGTTCCTACGGCTTAACCTATCCATGAGGTATATAATTACTTCTCTTTAAAGAACAAGCTTTACAAGTAAAGACTATGGACAAGCCACGATAGAAAAAGAAAAAACTAAATCTATGCCCTAAAAGCAATTAGACGATAACGAGTGTTCCAGCTCGAATATCCTAGTTTAACTTTCAATCCTTTTTATTAAACTTCTATAGAGAAATAACAATATTCCGGGGAATAAGAAACAGCAACCTTGGGATGGGAAAAGTTAAAAAAAGAAAATCCAGAAGAGAACACAGTTAGGCTGGAAGATCGATAATATGTACTATATCAAATATTAATCCTACAGGGTCAAATAAAATAAAGTGTGTAGATAAATTATATATATAAAGTATATCATTATTACATGTACAATGGTTAAAACCCTCTCCGGGTGATCCGCTGTACGGTATATAGTTTGGTCTGCAACTCTTTCTTGAATAAGAGGTTCTTGCGTTCCTGCCATAACCGTTTACGTTTGTTCTTGGGCTTCTCATAGAACTGTTGGTACCGGAATCGTTCGGCGATCTTGAGTTCTCTGATTAAAGGCTGAAGTGCTCGCACTGCTCCCGCAATATTGGCGGTACCTGTAGCATTGTCGCGATGCACGAAGACGGTTCGTCCAGTTCCTACTCTGGTTTCACTTAACCCTGAAGGAAAAAGTGCGGCTACTTCACGCTGTAATCCTCCAAGATGGTTTCTTGGTTTGTTCCAAAATGATTTACCAAAACTAGGGGTAAATGCAGCTTGTTTAGATGAGGATTCTGCTGCCATGCGGAAATACTCCTCCATCGACGCTGGGCCCGACGCAAATCCAGATACTGGGCCTGGATTCTTCTTGTCTTCTTTCCATCCACAGGAACTACTAAATGGTCGATTTAAGTAGACTCGATTTTTACTGTTAACCAACCTCTTTGACCATAAAGTCGTCTTCGAGGCTGTTCTTGCAAGCCACATCTCCGTTGTTGCTAGTATAAAGCAGGAAGAGTAAGGAAACTTTACACCGTGGGATGAATCTATACGTCTTCCCCATAGCTGGGCCTAATCTTTCAAAAGAATTACCAATTACAGAAGGTTTTGGAGTCTTATACTTCTAAAATAGAATAAAAAATTATGAATTTGTTTGTGTATTTGATTTCTGCAATAAAAGATATATGTATTGTTAGTATCAGGCTTTTCTGTCAGACTTTTCGTTGACTGTGTGTTATACAAAAACCTAATTAAAAACCTTGCCGGAATCAGAATTCAACTTCTAGTCCGTCTTTTACCTACCTTCTATCGATAAATACTGTTTTATTTTTCTATATCTCCTTAGAGAATTATTTCAAAAAATGAATTTCTATCAAATTCCATTAGTATATACATTACAGGTGTATGTTATATCTTCTTTTTCAGAAACACTCACATATTGCAAATCAGCAGCTAAAACCTTATAGCTTCCGTAAAAAGCTTCCATAAAGCTTCTTTTAACTTAAGTTTACCTTTCATCCAATGTATAGCTTTCATATTGCTTTTAACTCATAGTCAAAGCTTATTGTCAACCTTATATCAGGTTTTTTTTGTGAGTAATATGAGTTCCGTACTTGTGTTTTACAGTTTCACGCGTTGTGTAAAAATTTTGAACTCCACCAATATTCAGTATTACGCTTTAAAACTATGTGCAAAACATTTTTGACCATTTTCTGATGAGTTTTAAGCAAAAAAAACAAGGGGTTAAAAAAAGGCCAAAATCGTCAAAAACATCAAGGGGTATATCAGGCATTTTGGTCAAATTTCGCAAAAAAAAAACATGGCCTAAATCGATTCAAAATTTCCCAAAACCTATTTCAATATTTGTATGAGACTCGTAGAACGGGTCCTGGTGTAGTTATGGCTTTCTGAATAAACCGTGTAATTATGCTTTACAGCATACGTTTTAAGATTTGCGAGCATTTATAAATCATTACTGGTAGCATTATATATATCGCCATATAACATGAAAGTTCTATAATCGATTACCGAACGCAGAATTAGATTGCAGCTATGGAGTGAGAAGATATTTACGAAAATGTAACTATTAGTCTCCGTTTTCGATCGATTTTAAGATTTAGGTTCTGGTATTATACTTTTACAATGCCATTAACTTTTTTTAAGCTTTACGGTCTTTTTTCTTATTGGTCTCTAACAGAGCTTAATCTCCAGCTATATTGTCTATTGTTTCAGTCTACGCCATGGTTTGGCAGAAAAATAAACATGCTTAAAATTATTAATAATCTACATTACTTCTATTTCATAGAACTAAAACTATATTCTTGAGGTTTTGACAGACATATATTTATGACTGCAAATTTCATAATTGAAAGGAAAACCTTATATCTACCATGCACTTGAATGAATTGAGCGTTGATGAGTGACAAATTCGCGGATCTGACTAAGAATCGTAAGAAAACATTATGGAATGATTTTATAACAGCTAATTTGCATTAATTTGGAAGTCGGTGAAATATATCTATGTACTGGTGAAAAACAGAATTTGTGCCTTGGCGTGCTACGTATATAGAGGCGTCTCCTGGTTACTTTCCTATTTACTTTCTTTTTTTTTTACTGCAGGTACTGTAGCAAAAAAATATTTAAGAATACCAATCTTTTGTCGTATTTAGCCAGTTTCCAGCCTATATAGCATGTAGACGACTTTTAAAGAAAAGATCTCATACGAAACGAATAAAGAAAACTCTAATTGATGATCTAACCTATAATAGATTCGGAAACATTCCCGAGGTTTGTTTCCCCACAATTTCATGAATATATAAAGCTATTAGAAAACTAAAGCAAAGATATTAATGTCGAGTTTGTCTGAGCTGCCGAGATCGAAAACTGGTGATTTTGAGTTGTCAGAGCCTATTCCTCATGTTTTGCAATTAACCATAACGCGAGAGAAGGCCTTTAATAGTCTCCCCTCATATACGCAAGCAGCCATCGACGATGTACTCAACAAAGTAGACGTTGGAACCTATTTTTATATGACAATTGTCACGGGGAAAGGCAAAAAAGCGTTTTGTGCAGGTCAAGATCTTAAGGAATTTCTAGAGTCGACATCTAACCCTTCAGCACCTAAAATGGTCTCCACCCCAGGCGGATTTGCGGGCATTGCCAACCGGGTAGGGAAAAAACCCATTATTGCTGCAGTCAATGGTGTGGCCTTTGGAGGAGGCATGGAGATTGTGAGTAACTGTGATTTGGTAGTTGCGGCAGCACATGCTCAATTCGGCCTGCCTGAAGCTTTACGAGGGGTTTACGTAGCTGGCGGAGCCTTGCCTCGTCTTATTCAGACTTTGGGACTGCAACGAGTTAGTGAATTAGCCCTTACTGGCAAACCTATCTCGGCTGAGCGGGCTCAACAATGGGGACTGGTGAACCGCATTGCAGCTCCGAATCAGGATGTGTTAGAGCTGGCTTATGAACTAGTGCGAGAGTTATTGGAATGTTCCCCAGACTCTCTAATTGCTACGAGGCTGGGCATTCGCCGAGGCTGGACTGGAATTGGGGTGGTTGAAGCTACCAAAATCGGATTATCCGAAGAGCAACAGGCTCTTCTTGGTGCAGATAACACCCGAGAGGGCTTGCGCTCTTTTTCAGAGAAGCGTAAACCAGTATGGGGTCCTCCTAAACTTTGAATTTGTAGTAATAATAATCGATTTTTAATCTGATTTTACCCTGTATCAACATACTTGAGCCAGAATACTGTTAAACCAGCTGCTTGCTGTCTTTATCCGAGCTGTTTCTATACCCAAGCTGCATCAGATTGTAAGCATCAGACTTGGCTTTTCTAACCAACTATTTTTTTTTTTTCTTCTTTCTTTATTTTTCTTAAATGTAACACCGTCTTCTCGGTATTGAATTTTGTTTCTTTTTTTCTTTATCGTACTTATGCAATAATCTATAATCTAATCTGTGATTTTTGTCATGGCTCGGGACCAATCATTAAGCATCGTCTGCTACTTTGGGTAATTTTCCAGTCCTTGAGAAAGTCCACCATAGAGGAATGACGAAAGCACTACAGATCAAGGTCGTAGGACGCTGTTCAGTCAGTAAAGCTCGAGCAACAGATTTAATTCTTCCTCATGGACCAGTTAATACCCCAGTTTTTATGCCAGTAGCCACTCAGGCATCTCTGAAAGGCCTTACTCCAGATCAACTGGCTGGATTAGGGTGTAAAATCTGTCTAAATAACACATATCACCTTGGCTTAAAACCAGGAAAAGATGTTCTGGATGCTATTGGAGGATCCCATAACTTACAGGCATGGGATCGGAATATTTTGACTGATTCTGGTGGGTTTCAGATGGTCTCTTTGTTGAAATTAGCGACCATTACAGAAGAAGGAGTTCAGTTCTTAAGTCCACATGATGGATCACCGATGCTGTTGACCCCAGAACATTCCATGGCGTTGCAGAATAGTATTGGTAGTGATATTATGATGCAACTGGACGATGTAGTTCATACCCTGACCTCGGGAGAAAGAATGAAAGAAGCCATGGAACGAAGTATTCGCTGGCTCGATCGGTGCATCGATGCCCATAAGAAGCCAGATACTCAGAATTTGTTTTGTATAATACAAGGAGGTCTTGACCTCGATCTCCGCCGTCAGTGTGTGCGTGAAATGGTGAAGAGAGATACCCCGGGAATAGCCATTGGAGGTCTTTCAGGTGGAGAGGCCAAGGACCAATTTTGCGAAGTGGTCGATCTTTGCACTACATTACTTGATGAAGAACTGAAACAACCGAAACCGATTTACTGCATGGGTATAGGGTTTGCTGAAGACCTGGTGGTCTGTGTCGCTATGGGAGTCGATATGTTCGATTGCGTGTTTCCTACTCGTACAGCCCGCTTTGGCACCGCTCTGACCAAATATGGTAATCTCAATCTCCGAAATAGACGCTATGCTGAAGACTACGCTTCTCTGGAACCTGACTGTGATTGTCCAGTCTGCACTCCGAAATCAGCTGGCGGCTTTGGCATCACTCGAGCTTATCTCCATCATATTGCGGGCAAAGAGACAGTTGGAGCCCACCTGCTAACTATACACAATGTATCGTATCAACTACGATTAATGAATGATGCTCGTTCCGCCATTATTGATGACAAATTCCCAGCCTTCGTTAAACAATTCTTTGCTGCCCGCTACTCCGATCCCGCTGAATATCCGACCTGGGCAGTTGACGCACTCAAAAGAGTCAATATTCATCTTTTATGACGCCATAATCTGTGTATAATTTTCGTTATGTAGATTAAATATATATATGTATATATTTATATTTATATTTATATTGTTCTTCTTTGTATTATTAATAGTGGTATATACTGTACTAGATACTGGCTGTTTGTTAGCTTTAACTTTTCATCTGCATCTAGTGTTCCTCTCCCGTTCCGCACTTAGTATATTTCTTCCACCTATCATCAAACTAATGGTCCATGGCATTATTAGCGCCGTAGTAAATTCTGGTCTTTAATATAATTGCCTATTTTCTTTTTCATCACTGGGTTATTCTCTATGTTACTGTTGAAATGGGTCTTTTTGGTGAGTTCTTATCCTACATATGCCGCTGATTCTCCTATTTTATGTCATACATCCCGCGATTTGCTACGAGGAGAACTTGATATCAGTTCTTTTGGTGAACTTCCTGTTACAAAAACGTTTTTCTCGGGTCCTTTAGCCGATATTTCTGATACTCTGGGTAAAGCTAGTGAGCTAATAGATGTCGACAACATATATAGTATTATTGCCAATCTATCGGATAATCCTCATAGGCATTATAATACTGCTTCAGGACTCCACTCTGGTGATCTTGTTGTTGAACGGCTGGAACAGACCAGTTCAGAAGCCCTGCATCCTCAAATCATCAAAAAGGTTCATCGGTTGTTTAAGCAGCAATCTATAAGAGTGATACTTCCTGCAAAAACACACACCAAGAACACATTGGTCCTATCGGCTCATCTTGACTCTCTTCCGCTATTTTGGCCATCATCTTTTATGGAATTTCTAGGTGCTCAGTATACTGGAAATGCACCAGGCGCAGATGATAATGGATCAGGAGTAGCTGCTCTTCTTGAAATCTACCGTGTATTGAACCAGGCGCTGTATAGGCCTGTTCGTTGTAATTTAGAATTTCATTTTTATGCTGCTGAAGAAACTGGTCTACGAGGTTCCAAAGAATTTCTTACTGAGCTGAGCATGAATCAAGACTGGAAATGTATAGGGCTTCTTAATTTTGATACTATAGGAGTAAAAGATCTTGCTCGTCCTCATATGGCTTTAGTTTCTGATAATGCTAATTTTGAAATGCTCTCTTATCTGTGTGCATTATCGCGTAAGCATATTGATCTTCCTTTGGTTACTACTCGATGCGGTTACCGCTGCTCTGATCATGCTTCTGCCAGCAAGCTAGGTATACCATCAACCTGTCTTACGGAAAATATAAAAATTGGATACAATTATTTCATGCATTCACCTCACGACACTATTGATCGTCTTGATATGACATTTATTTCCAACTTCATCAAATTAGGTTTGGCCTTCGTGTTCTCTGTGACATGATCTGTTACCATATTAAGATTTTTCTATTTTTTCGGGGGGGTTCTTCTTTAAAAAAGGGGTATATAATTAGCTCTCATTCTATTGATCAGCATTGCAGAATTGAAACTTCATCCCCCTTCTGTATTTAGAACCGTTCTAAGAAATCCGCACACTCATTGTCATTGAAAAGAAAAAGTATTCACCAAAATGATACATACTACCGTTTGTATGTTTATTCTCTCCATCTGATTTCTTATATTTTTAAAAGTTTATTTTTCATCTAAGTGTTCCCCGCCATTAACGTTATGCTTCGAAATAGCTCATCGAAATGCATATAACGAATAAGGACCTGGTCCAGGTGGGAAAATTATGCTAAAATGCAGTTCAGTTATCTATCTGTCTTTGTCATCAACACATATTTGGGAGATTCAATCCAAGCATGGCTTGAACGGACTCCAACTGCTTTCTGGATTGATCATGTTCTTTCATCAACGGACTTTATTCTTCCATTACTCATACTTTATAATATTTTATTAGATTTCAATGTATAGTATTATTTCATATATATATATATATCATTTGAATGTATCATATGATTAAAGCTCTATCTGGCTTAAGTGTTAGTTTTGTGCTGCGATTAACTTTACTGGCAAGACCCTTGGCCAAATGCGTGTCCTGGCCTCTTGTTCATGGAGAATAAAAACCGTTGCTTAATGCATATCAATTACCTTCCTTTTAATTTTCTCGGCTTCTCCTTGTCTTTAATCTCCACTTTTCCTGTCTTTACGTTATAGCCTAACATGAAATTCTCTTCAGTGTTCAGCTTACTTTTTATGGGCAGCACTTTGGCCTTGCCGACGATGCTGAGCATTCCGGATAAGAGCCTTAATATAGATGTGCCCAGAAAATCTGCTGTAAAGGCGGAGATTCTCAAGACTAGCATATTTCAGTACCCAGAAACTCTGATGCATAAAGAAGAAATTGAGCTGTTGAAAAAGGAAATAAATCCTGACAACTTCTACACTTTCCTAGGGAACTTTACACAGTTCCACACCCGTTACTATAAATCTCAAAGTGGAGCACAAGCCTCTAAATGGCTTCTTCAATATTTGGCAACTTCAGTGAAGAATCATCCTACAGCCACTGTATTCCCATTTAAGCACGTCGGATGGAACCAGACTTCCATTATCGCACGCATTCCTGGAACAAGTTCACCTGATGAGGTGGTAATTATTGGAGCTCATATTGACTCTATCAATACTAAAGATCCCATGAATGGCCGTGCTCCTGGTGCTGATGATGATGGAAGCGGGGTGGCTATCAACACGGAAGTATTCAGAATACTTTGTGAAAAACAAATAGCTCCCTTGAAAACACTTGAGTTTCATTTCTATTCTGCGGAGGAAGTCGGTCTGTTGGGCTCGAAAGAAGTGTTCTCGGAGTATGCCAAGCAGCATATTGGCGTGGTAGCTATGCTTCAAGTCGACATGGTCGGCTACAACCGACATGCTCTTCTCAACCCCAAAAAACATATTCACCCATATCTTGCGATCATCTCTGAATATGCCACTGTAGCTTTCTCTATATTCATCAAGCATTTAGTGAAGAGTTTGGTTCATGTGCCTGTAGTGGATGTGAAATGTGGCTATCCTTGTTCCGATCATTCTTCCGCTCAACAGGTAGGTTATCCAGCTGTTGCATTGATTGAATCCAGCCTAGAAGACATCAATCCATATATGCATACAAGTGAGGATACAATTACTAAACTTGATAAAAACCACTTGATGAGATCGGCTACTGCCGTATTAGGGTTTGCTTATGAACTTGGTTTTGGACAAAATACCGTAAATAAGACTGTGACCCTATCACGACGTGATACTCCTGTATCAATGTATAGCAACAACAGTCAAACTACAGCGGAAAACCAAACTACAGCGGAAAACTCAACGGAAAACTCAACGGAAGAATTCCATTCTGAAATTCCCGCAGAAGATTTAGCTAATATAGTCAGTCTGATCGAGGCTATCAAGAAAGAAAGTGTGGAAGGTACAGCCAATGAAACTAGCAAATATGACCCCTTGGTAGGCAATTTGGTGGCTCTTCGAGGTAAATTTATGGGAGAAGAAATAGCATATGCTCCGTTTTACTCAAAAAAACAGCGGTCGTGCTTGACAGAGACGATCCAGGCTATTCAGTCGCGGGGGGACGAATACACATCTCAAGATATATGGGATATGCTGGATTGTTTACAAGTTCCGTATAATGATCCGGATGCTTATTACGAATATGTTACCGAAGGTAGTGAAAACGCTGATCAAGTGGAATCCAAAAGTCATAGTAAGGAATTGCATGATGAGCCCTCATCTGATACCCAACAGCAATATGAAACTGAATACGACACGACCCTAGAAGAGGATAACAGCCGAGATTCCAATCAGCCTACATTGAATTCGGAGGATTATCCTGCTAGTTACACTGATGATAGCAATCCTCGCACGAGTTCTACCAGGCCCAGTGTTCACTCTGAGAATGACTACGGTGATACTTCATCAACGGTAGATCGTTATAGTGATGTTGCTGAAGATTCTTATCATTCTGATCCTGTGTATGAAACGAAGAACGAAGAGTCGTCTTATACTTCCTCCAGCCGAGGTCATTTCAATGCGGGACCCTCATATACTTCATATGACTCTGAAGCAGAATCTGGGAAATCTTTCTCTAATTCCAATCAGAGAACTAAGAATGTTGAACCTTCTTATTCCATGCCAGAATTTAGTACAGAAAATCAAGAGAATACTAATTCTGATGCTGTCTATGATAATGAAGAGGAAGAGGAGGAGGAGGAGTCCTATTCTGCTTCCGATAAAAACGAAAATATGCAAGCTGAAGAATCAGACGAAGGCCAGGATTTTTTTGGAAAGGCTAGTATTCCTCATAAGGCTAAAGATGAGAGGCCTGTCTCTTCAGGAAAGAAACAATCTCGTCCTTTGGAATATGGGAACTTGATTCCTGCTGCTGTCCCGAAGCGTATGAACGAAAGGTATCCTGTGGAATCTGTCACTGTTGTTAAATCCAAGACCAAGAATGGTGCTAATTATTCGCCGTATTCGTCTCATGCTCCGCATCGTATTGCAAATTCTTATAAGTCTGCCAAAGAGAACCGAGGTGTTGGAATGAGTCCTGGTTCTGAAAGAAAATCACAAAGGACTGGTGGCTCTACGTCGTCGGGGTTAGGAAGAGTATCAGTTAAATGGCACGATACCAGTTTTAAAAAAAATCCCGGGACTGTCAAAAACAGAAATTTATTTGACTCAAATGGCCCCTTTGGACTCCCGGCTAAGAATGCTAAGGTATCTGTTAGACATGAAAAATCCCCTCGGTCGCGTAAAACTGGCTCTAATGCTTCTAAGTATTATGCGTCGGGGAAGAGAACTGCTAACATTGCCAAAATGTGGAAAGATCCTGAAGAGTGGAAACAGCAGTCTTCTAATCGTATAAAGCAGAATGATTCGTTCAGTCGACTAAAAAAGCCGACTTCGATGCACAATCCCCAGAAGGGAAGAAAATCCAATGCGCCGCACTCCAGAAACGATGCGTTTTTCTCTTTCCTAGGGAAGAGTGGACGAAGCCAAAATGCTTAATAGCTATTATAGAAACCGAGAGAAGAATAAATTAACATTATAGAATACATAGAATGTAAAACCTCACCTATTGGAGACTATAAACGCTTAACTGTCTAGCCACTCCTTAGAAGACATTTGAACCAGCCGAGATAAAGAACGAGCAAATGCAAAAATCTCTTCATCTCCAGTAAATATGTTTGAAGATTGAATGATTTCTGGAGAAATTCCCATTTCGGCTGCCATTTCAAATAAACGAGCATCAGGCTGGCCAGAAGTGGACTGTTTGTTATCAACAAATAATTTATCAAAAGTTGTAGCAGAAGTGCAAACGAGTTTGACTTTATTCTCATAGACAGCATCAATAAGAGTGATGAAACGGCGGGCATGGTCTTTATGGTCTAGAGTAAGAATGGGAATGTCAGTGACGATAAGAGCTTTGTATTTAGAGGTGATAGCTAGGTAGTCGCCAGAAGACAAAGGCTGCTCACATAAATCTTTGAAGGAAAACTGAGCTACATTGGATCCGGAAGCTTTAGGCACCACGAGAGATCGGCCCCATACAGTGAGGGTGTCTTGGTGTGGGGGGTCGGCAGGGTCAGCGAAATAGCTGAACCATTCAGAGATATGCTTCTCAGCAGCTGCCTTGTCATCTAAAGAACAAAGATAGACATCGGACTGAGGTCTAGGGATTTTTCTATAGTCTGTATCAGAGTCGAGACAGATTACTTTTGTGTGGGATTCAAGTAGGGCGATTGCTGGCAAGAAGGATTGACGCTGGACTCCATTAAGGTAGAGGTCCTGCGGGGCACGATTTGATGTAATGAAGAGAACCACCCCGTTAGCAAACAAGGTTTCAAGTAAAGATCGAAGAATCATAGCGTCGGCAACGTCGGTGACTTGAAACTCGTCGAAACAGAGGATGGAAGCTTTTTGGGCCAACTTAGCACCAACAATAGGGATTGCATTAAAATCGCGGCCATATTGCACATGCAATTCGTGTATAGAATGATGCACAGATTGCATAAACGAATGGAAATGGATCCGCTGGGAATTGAGGTGTGGAGGAACCGTGGAATAAAATAGATCCATTAGCATAGTTTTTCCACATCCAACATCCCCATACAAATAAACGCCTCGGGGTGCATCATCTACCAGCATCTGAGGAGCACCGGAAGAACGGAAAAAGGACCAAAATGAGCGTTTCTTTGATGTTAATGAATGTGCCGATGGGATAGTCACCGGAGGTGGAGTGTATTTGGCTATATCGAACCACAACGATTGCAGTTCGGCCACCACGGCTCGCTGGAATTGATCATTGTGTAGACGACCTTGTCTCACTTTCTCATCATAAACCTTAAGCGGGCCAAGAGAAGTAGTGGTGGAGTATTTCTCCACTAGAAATTTCGAGGCAAGTCCAGCACGGGGTTTTAAAATGCAACCAATGGAACGAAGCATCTAGTAGTTAAACTATCAGCTAATTTTATTAGCTCACTCTATCCAAGGCCGACCAAAAGGACCTTTAAAATGGAAGAGAATATAGTATTAAGGGGCCCTGATGGTAGTGCAAAATTATCCCCCCCCGGGATTTCTATAAGATGTGCAGGATAAAGAAAGAAGATTAAGGAGGGAAAGTAATTAAGCAATGGGAGACAGAGACGTGTTGAACTGGAGCCTATCCCAACGGGATGCCTAAGCTCAGTTTAAGTCAAGTAACTCAGTAAGTCAGGGTAACTCCTGAATTAGTATATAAGACAGGAGAGCCTCAAGTCAGAAGGTTGGGCAAATAGTCTGGGCATAGCCTAGCTATGGTGTTAGAGTGCTCGAGAGGGTCTACACAGTAAACCTAGGAGGATGTATCATGTTCCTGAGAACCTCCTAAACCCCAAGTGTCGGAGGACGTAGCTAACTCCATCCAGCTACTCCGAAGAGGCTTGTTAAACTACAGATAGAGACCTATTTGCATAAGTCATTATCGACTTCCTGTGGGATTTTATATAAGAACTTCCTACGCAAAGACTTCGTTACAAGTAGTATAGCGTTATACCCAATAGCGTAGACAAAACCTTTACCAACTTTCTTCCATCGCTCAACGTTACCTCGGACGCATCATTGGGACAATCAATTTCTGGGGTAATCCAAACTTTATTTAATCTTTCATTCATTTGATCTCTCTTTAGTATTAAGTGCCACCTTTTATCTTGCAGGGTTCAACACTTAAGGCAATGGACACAATTAGCAGCAGCGCGTCCCCTATAAATGTAGAGGATATTGAAGAACCGGTAGCTGGTACGGTACCAGCGAATACCTCTGGGATGTACCACCAGATAGAAAATACCATGACGCGACTCTTGAATAATAATGGAAATGAACTATTGTCCGAAGAAACCGCCAACATGGTGGCTGAAGTAGCTGCAAGGATAACAACACGTACTCAGGCTTCTGCCAGTACTGAGCGTCTTGCCATGCTACAGTCTTGCGAAGAAGCCCGTCGGGCTAAACCACAATCAACTATTCGTGCTTACGGATCGCGTATCAAATCATGGCAGAAATGGTGTGATTTACACTATGCCTCAATTGGTCCATCATTGTCGAGATATCGAGTTACTGGTCCTAAAGTTCTGCGATTTTTACTGGAGATCAAGGACAACGGAAATCCTAAGAAAAGAGTCACCAACGCGCATGGAATTGAAGTCAATAAATCTTACTCCTATTCTTATATTGATGGTGTGCTGGCAGCTCTTGTGAATGAGTATCACAGACAAGTGAAAGAAGTAAAGAAAAATTATAGCGGCGAAGCATGGGAGCACCCACGTACCCGGGATGTTACAATGTTCATGCGAACATTACAGCATGATTTAGATGTTCACCAACGCAAAAGCTATGACTTGTTTGATCTCGCAACTAGTTCTTATACGCCAAACCAACTTGTTGAGATGGTGACCCATCTGTTACGAAGCTCATATAATAATGTTATTCCATTAGGAGCAGCAATAACCTCTTGCCATTCGCTGATGCTACAATGGGATTCATTACGATTGATTCGATTTACAGATATAAAGCTCACCAAAATAGGTGGAGATGGATACTGGGCCGAAGTAGAAGTCGAAGATGACCTTCTTTTTGACGAAGAGATCCCTGCCCTGAGATTTCTTTTACCAAAGTCAAAATCAAAATCAAAACCAAACAACCCCAACGAACAAGGATCAGTGATAAGCCTGCGACATAAAAATGTTATTCGGTGTCAGCATGGATGGCTTGCAAGATATATGTTCTATCGATTTCACGTTAATCAAGAACCATATCCTCCATTAGACAATATTGAGCGACTGTATAACATGGCAGTATTTGTAAACTTTGGCGACGTCGAAGACTTTGAAGAAAAACCGATGAGCTACACGTCATACTACTCAGCTACGCGGAAGCTGTTCTCCACCTTGGGAATTCAAGCCGCCCATGTGACTCGTGCTCCTCGAACAGCTGCAGCGCAAGAATGCCATAGTTATTATGACGTCAGCGTTGAAGATCTGCAGAGATTTGGTATATGTAATGACCCAAGAGCATCAAAACGACCAGCTCTAGCTTTATCCGGTTTCAAGAAGGACGAGCTATATTTCATTGAGCGTGCCAAGAATGAAAAACTAGCACATCTTGAACGACAAATATTTCCTTTTATTAATCCATATCTGGATGCCGTGAAGAATAAAACCCTTAATGACCTACTGGGCAGGCCTCATAGAGACCATGTAGTTCGTGTAGTCAACGAGGTGGTTGATCTATTTCAGTATTTACGAACAGTACTAGTTCAGGATATTCCACTACTAGCTAGAAGATTTCCCGAAGTATTGCAGCAGTCATTCTGGAGTCATCTAATATTCCAGCAAATACTGGTTGAAACCACACCCGAGCTGATGCCAGGAGTTGCAAACAATGTATCATCTCATGCAGAGCATGAACCAGAAACCCGTCCAGAATTGCAGCCTCGCCAGAACGAAATCTCTGGTGAATCTGGCCGTCTTGATGACTCCTCTGCTGTTGGATCTCCTCCACGCATCTTCCAGTGCGAGGCTCGCATAAGAGAATTTAGCAGGCAGGAAATGACGACACTATCCAGCATAGATCAACGACTTTCAATATCAAGCCGTGAATTATCTGATATTGAATCACGATTTAATAAGATGGAGTCTGATATGATCTCACAATTGAATAAGATAAGGTCTGATATCAATAGTTTAAAGACCGCTATCAACAAGCCCGGACTTCTAGATGCTGACAATCTGAACATGCAAATTCTAGATCGACAAGCGTCAGAAACAATGCAAAGTATATCTTCTGTTTCCGTCAGTGCTAATGGGGCCGAGCGGCCTAGCTATCACGAAAGGACGGTGGTGCCTACAGAGACAAACCTAACTGATACCGAATCCCCGTGTATAGTAGTGAACTCAACATGTTTCAAATCCGCACCAAAGTCTGTGAAGGGGATCTGGGAAGAATATATCACACCCCGGGTTGATAGGCCTAGTGTGAAGGAAATGGAGTCATTATGGGGTACAAGATGGCGCGGGGGCGCCAATTCGGCAGTATCGAAGGCATTTTCCCGCCGCCTAAGGATATATCGAGCCATAGAAACCGGATTAGCACGCGGTATATCCCTAGAAAGGTGTTTTGACCTTTTAGAGACTCATGCGACACACAAGGGAAGGAAACGATATATTTCAACCATCATGAGGGGTGATCTACCTCCGGAGCTTGTGTAAGCCCAACGATGCTAGCTGATTGATATTTGCTGTTGTTTGTAGGTTGTTTTTAAGGCTGATATTTATTCAAAGATTGTATATTATTTATATCCTATATACCTGAAATGTAGTGTAATCTATATATATACTTTCTTGTCATGTATTTGTAGTACAATGTATTAGGTATGTTAATAACATTGCTAGGCAGTAGCAACTCTAGTATTGAGACTATACACCGTTGCTGTCCCCTATATTCTTGTTAGAATTAGAGTTACGAGATGAAAGATCGACTAAGTTTACTAAACATCAATGAAATTAAATAAACCCAAAGATGTTGAGGGTTTCTGATATAATATTCTTCAACACCTTGAATAGTTATTAAGATTGAGTACATATAAAGCAGTTAATAAGAATATTCTTTGATCATAATAGGAATCAAATACCCTTATTCATATTATAACCTGAAAGCTATATTTAGTAATCTGGACATAAGGTTCATATATACATGTTATCGCTAACTTTAATTAGTTGGGAGATACGAATCCTGATAGGATAAGCTACGGACGGAAGACTTAGTCTACTAAAGTTTAAATAGAATTAGGTAAACCAAATATGTAGAGAAAAGAATAAATCAGAATATCTCAACACCTTGAATAGTAATAAAGATCGAGTACAGGTAACGTAATTGATTATAGGAATCTTCACTGGTCTATATCCAGGTTATTCTGAGCACGAATACTTGGGGCGTTGCTATGTCATATTCTACCATATCTTAGAGAGTTGCTACTTTCTCCTCCTTTAACCATTCTCTAACAGATCCCACCCCATATGAGTATCGCACCTTTCACATCATAGGGGGGCAATTAACAATACTAAGAACTATACAGAACCCCACGAAAACAATTGCAACACCAATACTTGTGCGGCACACCCCAAACAATCCTATACCCATAAATCTTGAAAACAATAACCCACCCATTTATATTCAATCGAACAACCAAACCATGAAACCTTGTCCCCAGACTGGAAATATCGGTCAACCTGCGATGAATGGAAGCATTATACTTCCTCCTTGGCAAAATATGTACAGTGAATTTGACATGGACAGTAGCAGGATACCTGAAACGTATCTTACTATCGTGCCTTAGCCACTTGACACTCCACCACATGCAAGCGAGTTCTTCCATTTCATACGTGATTTTCTATCTGTCTCGGCCAGAAAATGGCTTACCCAGTATCCAGTACGTGATCCACACCACTTGGACCCAAATTGGCAATTCACAGCCAGTTTTAACGTTTTCTATGTCTTGCGTTGTGTTACCAAGAAGGAATACTTTGAATATCATAGAACATCTATTGAAAGGTTCATTGACGGACCTAACGGTCGTGAAAGAACTTGTTACGCAAAGGACTTTTATGATACAATTAAGAGGATCATGAGCTATGACAGTATGTCCGCAATACTTCCTCATTATCTCGCTTTAAAGTGCCCTGATTCTCCAACTCTCTTAGAATTTCAAGAATTCCTTAAAAAATGTGAAAGTCTTGAACAACGTCTGTACAATCTCAGACTTGATCCTTGTCATCTTTATCTTTTAATGATTGAGCTGCTACCTTGTGGAGCTAGATTTGATTATGCCAGACTTGACTGAAAAGAGATGTTTCAAGATATTCTTGAAAACCATTTCCCTACACGCTTTCACGACATAAACTTCAGTGTAGAGATTCTTGGCGAAATATTTATGAACAAAGCAAAATTTCCGATAAGAGATGGAATCGCCGTAGTTGGTCCCAATTCTTTCGAGAAATCCACTTCTTCTTCTTCTAGTTCCCCGAATCGCAATGATTTTGATCACTCTAGGAATAAGCCTTACTTTTGGTATTGTTATGGATGTGGTGCGAAACATGCTGAAGGCCAGCATCTACCGAAAAAATCTAAAAGACGACAAATGAAGCGCTTTGGAACTCGCCGCCATCCCTATAAGAAATCGTCCAATTCTTCCAATGACTGATCTTCCCCTAACTCACCAGAATCATACTATTGTCTTCATTGTCACTAACGTTATCAAACATGCTATGATTGAAGAGTTCTTCAAAGGATAGGTCAAATTGATCCATCTTATTCTAACCCACACTAAGCCACTTCTATTATGGCTATAGTGGTGCTAAGTCTGCCTGAGCCAAAACTCTGCTTTTGCGTCGTGGAAAGATGATCTTAGTGTTTAGAACATGTAATTGGTACGTGTTTGGAATTGCGCCTCTTTAAGATGTTTAAGATAACTATTTAGTTTCCTATTATCTCTTGTATTAGGTAAAGAGGTCAATGCTTTTATTGAGATCTTGATTTACAATGTGGTCAGAGCATACGTAGATGATGCAGCGTTGTAGAATTTCAGTTTTTGGTTCCAGGTGATTCTTCTACATTCCTTGTTGCATTTAATCCAAATCTGTCCCTGGGCAATGGATTGTAACATATCCAAATAGTAGTTATATAGAGACAGGTAGGAATGAAATTGTCTGTCTCATAAGAGGGGATTATTATATGCAAGTGCTTGATGCTTTTCATCGTGCTTGCAGCGAGTCATCTGCAATAGTACGGAACGAAGATCATACTCGATATGTTCATATTTCTAAGCTTGAATATGGTGAGCCCTTCCAGTTTTTCTGTAGTCACTGATAGTTCTAATGAAGAAACTTTTCATTGACCAATGTTTGATAGCGAACCCTGAAAGCAAAACTACCAGGGTTGAGAATCCACCAATCAACTTATTTCCTGTATATTTAGCTATCTCTTCTGCCCTATGATAGCCACTTTATAACTAGTCCTTATTTTAAATTGGAAACATCATCTATTTAAAGTGCTAACAGTTCATGTTCTACCCACACTAGTTTTAGGTCTTCTTTTGAAATCTGCTGCTTTTAGGGTTATCATGACATAAGAATAAAATGAGAAAATTAGTGATGATCTAAGCAATTTCAGCTTTTTCATTCAGCTATACGGTCGATTGATTGATTGCTGGTTAGTTGTTCATTCAATGGCTACCGGGTGTAGTATTCTTGAATTAACGAGAAGTTCAAGTTGAAGGAGGAGAACCTTTTTTTTTTTTTTTTTTTTTTTTTTTTTTTTTTTTTTTTTTTTTTTTTTTTTTTTTTTTTTTTTTTTTTTTTTTTTTTTTTTTTTTTTTTTTTTTTTTTGACGTTGCAATCGACGTTACAATTCCGCTAGGTATTTCTTATCTTACGACATCTGCCATCCCGGGAACTTCTGCTTAGACCAAAGATCCAGAGGGGGAACGATGTAGATATAGGTATAGAATGGATCTGCTTTATGAAATTTGTAATCAGCAATTAAAAGTGGTTCGCTCTAAAACCCATTAATTCGAAATAATATCTTAAAAACACTATCTAAAAATGTCATAATATCAGCAGGCATTACTTTAAAAAAATCAATCACCCTGGTAAATGACGGTAAAATTACAACATTCCACGAATACCTGTGAGGCGTCTATTCGGTTGTCCTGTCGCTTGCTGGAAAATGACTACTATCCTAACTGCACTGTCATAAAGACATTAATAAGATTAAAGTTATAATACAAAAAAGGTACCAACCTTACATACATTCCAATGAAGGCAAAAACTCCCGAATTGGATGGATGATACAATCACCCGGCCTTTGCGCCTAAGTGAAACTACACCTTACTTTTTTTGTTCCTGGCCCTGGGAGATACTCGTTTAGACTAATCCAGCAAATCTAAGCCGGGAAAACCCTTAGCCCTGAAGTTGTTCCTGTACAGGGCTACTCAAGCCGCGCACTCTCTGATTCAAGGGTTTAGACAGCAGTATGTTAGGGTAGGACACCGACCAATGGTGTTTCCCAACTACTGGGAGAATCTGGGTTAGGGGCAATCAAAGAGTAGTTCGCGTCCTCTTATTGGCGGTCATTCCGAAGGGGGAAACTGCCGCATCTTAACCCAACTCTGAATCCTTTTGCAAATAAATACTTTCCCGCTCTGCCCTCTTTCTTCTTTTCCGTCACATTTTCTCTTCCAGTCGCTTTGTGTTCTGCCCTTCCCCGCTCAGCAACTTCTTTTTCTAGCCTGTGGCAGTATTCTGCTTGCTGTGCTGGTAATCTTTCTTTCTTTTTCATTTAGCTACCGTTTCACCTTCGTTCTGAATAATCCCTACCTCGAACATTCTCTTGCTTGGCGTTTTTGAGGCTAAGTAAATTCCTTCTCTACTGCTAATATACAGTTTTTATATTGCTCTGCATCGACCTTTACTATTCCAGTGTTTATGGTTGATTTTTTTCTAGTCTTTCGTTAATTTTTTTTTCTCTTCTTGTTTTTTGTTCTTTATAATAATACCCTACTGTTTTAGTTATCCCTGTCCTCATGTTTTTCCCCGTTCTACTTATACTCTCCATGGCCTTCAGCGATGGGTCGCCCATACAGTTTATTCGCAATTTTCTCGAAGAGACCTCTCTTGTCGATCATTTCAAAAATCACGACTGGCATGATTCAGTTTCCAGATCTTATATTCCAGACATGGCTAGTGAAGCCGATACTGAAAACTATGCCGACAGCGACTACCTTGATGAAGTTCATGATGATGATGATGCTAATGATGGTCATGGTCATGGTCATGATGATTATGATGATAGTGATTGGAACGACAATAATAGCTCTAAAGAGGGTTCTTCAAATAATCAGGATCCTCTTCTACAACCTCCTGGTTTGGCTCTAAACGAACAACAAAATCCCTCCAACCACAGTAGTAGCATATTCACTTCAGAAATCTCTTCATCTAGCCCTACTAATTCCTTTGATTCTACTTCTTCTTTTTACAGTTCCGATATCTACTCTGAATCATCCGCTCTTCCTATAGAAAGCTCTGCATATTACCCAACTTCCGACCCCAGTCCTGATATTCCTACTCTAATACCGTCCACTACGTCTCTTCCTACTATAAATCCTTCTTCAACTACTTCTTCTGATTCAAAATCTACTTCAACTCCTGATACAAAGCCTACTTCTACTTTGGATCCTAAACCTATCACAACTACGGATGTAGGACCTGATCCAAAACCTACTGTAAAGTCTTCTTCTACTTCTGGTGTGAAACCTAGTTCAAAGTCTTCTTCGACCTCTGACGTGAAACCTAGTTCAAAGTCTTCTTCAACTACTGATGTGAAGCCTAGTCCAAAGTCTTCTTCAACTACTGATGTGAAACCTACTCCAAAGCCTTCTTCGACTACTGATGTGAAACCTACTTCAAAACCTTCTACGACTACTGATGTGAAACCTACTCCAAAACCTTCTACATCTTCTACTCCATCACCCGACCCGAAACCTACACCGGATCCCGATCCGAAACCTAGTACTACTTCTGATCCAAAACCTGATCCAAAACCTACTCCAACACCTGATCCAAAACCTGACCCAGCACCAGAGCCAAAACCTGATCCAAAACCTGATTCATCTACTACTAAAGCTATTAGCTCAACAACTACTGCAAATCCGAACACTTCCTCCATTATTGACAATCCGTCAGTGGTTTCCACAACTACTCAGTCCACTCTAGCCACTACCAAGGTCAACTCTCCTACTAAAACTTCCGTGGGGGCAGTTTCTCCTGACGTGAAATCTACGACTGACCCAGACGTTGGACGACAGACATTTATCTTATCTGAGCAGAACCAAACAACTAATGCAAACTACCAGCCCACGGCTGTTACCTCTGTTTTTTCACTCTCCTTAACAACCCATGTCTATGAACCTTCACCATCGAGTCAGTTTGTTTTACCCGGTTCTATGGCTCCGACCAGGACGTTAATGACAGTAACTATGTCAGCAACAAATAGCTTGGAATCTGGATATAGTTCTTCTTCCGGTGCTCATACTGACAGTGGTGCGGTGAACTGGCTACCTACTTCAGGTCTTGCTACCGCCCCTCTTCTACCGGCTCCGACAGCTTCTATACCAGGAAGTTACCCAAGAATGATCAGCAACTCAGAATATGTGCTACCAACTAGAATATCGCTGAGGCAGCTATTTATTGGATTTGGACCCAACTTGGCCTACCCTGAAGTAGTGCGTAATTTTGTCCTATCGGCACAAATATTTGAACTACTGCCCCAAGGACTAGCGTTTGCTGTTAACAGTGCCAATATTAGCCAATTCCTTATCCAGGAAATCTCTCCCCGATACAATACCCATCTTCATTACCTGCCTGCGATAGCTCTGTCCAATGTTCCTTCCTCGGTAGCGGAACAACTATATGGTGAGCTAATTACTCCTGGATCCAGGGCATATCAAAACCCAGACTCTCAGGTTGCGTTGTTGATGTCTTTGATTGAACCGTCATTGGTGATTTTATCCAGTACTAGTACCGCCGATGGAGGCATGTCTGAAGACACCAGTGGTGATGCCGACTCTGGCCAAGACTCCCGTTCCAATGCTTTGCGACTTAGTGGTGAAACTGCGAGCACTGCGCCGGTGAATACCACGGCGGTAGGAATTGCGCTGGGTTCTATAGCAGGAGCTGTCCTGTATGGCGCCGCGGTGTTTTTCTATTCTAGATGGTATCGCCGACGCCGCCGAGAATGCCTGGAGAATGGTTCTGGTTCATTGTTCTCAGGGGATAATAGTGTACGAAGCAGAAGCAGCATGATGCCGGGATCTGGATCAGAAAGTGGCAGCAGTAACCGCAGCATCTCTGTGCAAGCCAGCGATATCTCTCCGCCAGTGATGAGTGAGAATTCACTCGGGTGGTACTAACCACGCAATTTGTTCAAACATTCTGCTATAGGATGATTTTTAAATTATTTTATGACAATTTTCTATATATCGTTTTAAATTTAATGTAAGATCTGTATGGGCTACAACAAGAAAAAAAAAGAATAGAAAGAAGAAAGAGAAGCATCTAACAACCCGAGCTACCTACCGATAACAAATGTAGCAGAAGACTACAAACTACGAAGAAAAGAAAAAGACGGAAAATACTATAAGGTGTGTATAAAACAACGGAAAAGTAAATACCGGCGGACATAAAAAAAAAAGTGTGGTAAGAGAGAAAGAGTTTATAAAAAGGGCATGATCATATCCAAGTCAAAAAGCAAAATTCCTAAGCAGAAACAGCATCAGGGAACTGGCGAACAGACTCGGCCAAGGGACCTTTGCGCTGGAGAAACTTGACATAAGCACCGTCTTGTTTAACCTCACCAGCCTGGCGGCGGGCAACGTATTCGTCACGATCGAGATTGGTGAAACCCCACTTCTTGGAAATAATGATCTTCTGCTGTCCAGGGAACTTGTAGCGAGCGCGGCGGAGAGCCTCGATGGCAACCTCCTTGTTGGCGTCGCGGGTACGGAGAGACATGAGCACCTGGCCGATATCGACACGGGCAGCCAAGCCGTAGGGCTTACCCCAGGCACCACGCATACCGGTCTGAAGACGATCGGCTCCGGCGCAAGACAACATCTTGTTGATGCGCAGGACGTGGAAGGGGTGGACGCGGACACGTAAATGGAAAGAGTCCTTTCCGGTGGTTTTGGTCATGTACTTGTTTCCGCAAATACGGGCAGCCTCCAGTGCCTCAGAAGACAACTGTTCATACTCGTTGGAGACCAAATGGATGCAGAGAGGGAACTCGTCGACATCAGCACGTTTGCGGCCCAAATCATAGATGCGGATCTTTCCGTCAGGAACACCACGGTTGTAGCGCGATTTGGGGAACGGCTTGTTCTTGCAGTAGCGGTAGCAGCGAGCGGGGCGGCGAGCCATGGCAGTGGTGTAATGTAGTGTGTGTGGTTATATGGAGGGGGCAAAGACCTGCTGGAATTCGCTTGGGGGGAATGTTTCTGGATTTGTCAGCAGCCGCCAGGTATGGCGTGACTGTTAGATTAGGGTTTTTTAACTCCCGCTCCCAGACATTTAGGCCGCCTTCCAAAAAAAAAAAAGAAAGAAGAAGACAAACTATGTTGCTGCGGCAACTGCTGGCTCTTTCCAGCTTTTTGGGACTAAACCCTTTTTTTGAGTTTCTTTTTTACCCCAGATTTTTTGTCTTATTTTCCAACCCTAAACGAAGACTTATAAATGGTAGGTCGGTAAATCATCGAAAGACCCTTATGGGTTAGTTTTGATATTTACAAGACAAAAAAAAAAACCCATAAAAATGTTAAAACATTCTAAAGGGGCCACTATTAAGCGCTTCCATCGTGGCAAGCGCTTAAAAGTGGCACGAGATCATTGCTCGTACTAGTTATTGTTTACTAATAAACGTAATCTCCATCACCCGACTTTGGACCCTACAATAGGAAGATCACGCTTCTTAGACAAAGAACACTCTTCATTGGTCCATCACTATCTTTCACCGTCCATCACGGTTTAAACTCGATTGTTCTTCTGAAACGATACTTGTCGCTTATGTGTGGGCATCGCTCATGAGATCATGTTTTACACACCAGAATTGGAAGTTCCCCATTTTATGTCATATACTCAAAATCAATCACCAGGCCTAACCCAAGAATATAAGTACCTGGTGTAAATTGCTTCATTGCTCCATCCCTTGACAGAGATTGCACTGGTTCCTTTTTCATCATGGTTCTTATCAATGGTAAAGAGGTGATTACTGCTGAAGAGCGCAAACTAGCCTCTGATGCAAGTCGCCAGACCTATTTCAAGCGATGGGGGCCGTATCTGTCTGAACGTCAGTGGGCTACTGTGCGTGAAGACTATTCTTCTGATGGTGATGCCTGGTCCAACTTCCCTCACGAGCAAGCCCGTTCTCGTGCTTACCGCTGGGGCGAGGATGGCATTGCAGGAATTTCCGATAATCACCAGCGGCTCTGTCTGTCGTTTGCTTTTTGGAATGAGAGAGACCCTTTTCTTAAGGAACGCATGTTTGGTTTGACTGGTCATGAAGGTAACCATGGCGAGGACGTCAAGGAAATCTACTACTATCTGGACAATACCCCGAGCCACTCCTACATGAAATACCTCTACAAGTATCCTCAGGCCGAGTTTCCTTATCGCAAGCTTGTTGAAGAGAACCGCAAGCTCGATCGTAATGTTCCTGAGTATGAACTGGTCGATACCGGTGTTTTTCAAGACAACAAGTATTTCGACTGTCTGGTCGAATATGGCAAAGATGCTACCAACGATAAGGTTCTGTATGCTCGTCTCACCTGTACCAACCGTGGCCCTGAAGCAGCACCTCTTCATGTTGTAGTGCAGCTATTCTTCCGCAATACTTGGACTTGGGGTCGTGAAATTGAGGAGCATAAACCATCGCTTACCAAGATCGATGACTCTACCATCCATGCTAAGCACCATGTCCTAGGCGATTATTATTTCCAAGTCGCCAATGCTGCAGGCTCGAAGTCTGATATCAAGCCCGAACTTCTTTTCACCGAGAATGATACCAATTACAAGAAGCTGTACGACTCTCCTAACAAAAGTCTCTTTTGCAAAGACGGCTTCCATGAACGGATCGTTGGCAACAATCAATCGGCTGTGAACCCTGAGAATCGCGGCACCAAATCTTGTGCCTGGTTAAGCTTCTCCGGTGAAAATCTCATTGGCCCTGGAGAATCGGTTGTTATTCGTTGTTCTCTGACGAATACCAAACCTACTGGAAACCTGGACTCGGACTTTGTTGATAGCATTATTGCTGACCGCGTAAAAGATGCCGATGAGTTCTATAACGCTGTTTGCCGCTCTCCTGACTCGGAAGATTTGAAGCGCATTCAGCGCCAAGCCCTTGCCGGCTTGCTTTGGACTCGTCAGTTTTACCATTTCATTTACTCGCAATGGATTGAAGGTGATCCTGGTCTTCCTCCTCCTCCTGAATCTCGAAAGAATATTCGCAATTCTCGTTGGAAGCATATTTATATGGACGAAGTGCTTTCTATGCCAGACAAATGGGAGTATCCCTTCTTCGCTGCCTGGGATCTTGCGTTTCATTGCATTCCGATCGCGTTAATCGATCCTACCATGGCTAAACGTCAGCTTCTCATGATGACTCGTGAGTGGTATATGCATCCTAACGGTCAGATCCCGGCATACGAATGGAATTTCTCGGATGTAAATCCACCAGTGCACGCCTGGGCTGCTCTGAGAATCTACCAGATTGAGAAGCAGGTTTATGGCCGAGAGGATACCCATTTCCTCTCTCGTGTGTTCCAGAAACTGCTTATGAACTTTACTTGGTGGGTGAACACTAAGGACCCTGATGGAAACTTTTTATATGAAGGTGGATTCTTAGGGTTAGATAATATTGGCATTTTCAACCGCTCCGAAGATCTCCCTACAGGAGGAGTGCTGGAACAAGCTGATGCCACTGGATGGATGGGCTTTTATGCAGCATGTATGTTGAAGCTGTCTCTTATTCTGGCCCGAACGCGACCAAATTACCAGGACATTGCATCCAAATTCTTTGAGCATTTCCTTTTTGTTGCTGATGCTATTGAATTCAAGGGAGCGGATAAGCCTCTTTGGGATGACAATGATGGATTTTATTATGATTCTATTGTGTATCATTCTGAAAATCGACGAGTGAGTCTCCCTTGTCGATCGCTCGTTGGGCTGGTTCCTCTTTTTGCTGTGGTTATTATCGAACCAGAGGATCTAGAATACACCCCTGCTTTTAAGACCCGCCTCGAATGGTTCCAAATGAATCGACCAGATTTGGTAGAGCATAATATCCAAACTGCTCAAGAACCTGGAGTTAATGGTCGGCTTATGCTTTCGTTAGTGCCGCGTGATCGCTTAGTACGAGTGCTCCGATACATGTTGGATGAGAACGAGTTTTTGTCAACCTATGGAATTCGTTCGCTATCTAAATACCACGAGTTCCATCCTTATATTATGAATGTGAACGGAGAGGAGTTCAAGCTGGATTATGTTCCTGGGGATTCTAATTCCGCGTTGTTTGGAGGTAACTCCAATTGGCGTGGTCCTATCTGGATGCCTACGACTTATCTGCTGATCGAATCATTGCAGCATTTCTATGAGTATTATGGAGAGCAATTAAAAGTTGAAATGCCCACCCGATCGGGTCACAAAAAATCATTGGATGAAGTTTGCAAGGAAATCTCCCGCCGGCTATTGAAGCTATTTGCAGAGGACGAGGATGGACGTCGGGCATATAACGGCAATGTCGACCTTTATGATAAGAATGAGCATTTCTCTAAGCACATACTGTTTTATGAGTACTTCCATGCAGATAATGGTCGTGGCATTGGCGCATCCCACCAGACCGGTTGGACGGCACTGGTTGCCAAACTGATCCAGGACGCTGAAACGTTTGAATTTTGATCGATGCCTTCCCTGTTCAGTCTGGGGTTTGTCTGTGTCCAGCAAACAAACCCATACCATCAACCCCTCGTAATTTATTGTTTTGTGTGTAATATTTATGTGTGTCTATAAAATAATTTATTGGAAATATGAATTAGTACAATTAGGCGACCTTTAATGGCAACAACGGTAGGTAGGACAGAGAGAAAGAAAGAGGTTATCATAGAAAAGAAATATATATATATGGGCACGCCGGCCTGGAGTAGAAAGGTGACAGATACTATTATAGCCGAAGAAAAAGAGAAACAAAAAGAAAATTAAGATAATAATAAAACCCCCTTTCACTTGCAAGGTTGATAATGGTTACCAGAACTTACTGAAGATGACGAGAATGATAAGGAGAACGAGGACCACTATAATAGCAACAGAGATTATCCGATTGGTGGCCAAACGACGAGCCATGCCTTTAAGAGTGCGGACACTCCGGTCGACATAGGAGTCTGCTTCCAAGAGAGTGTTCCTTGAATTAGTGATTTGTTCTCGCTGCCCTCGAAGATCCATCAAGATACTAGACCCGATCTGTTCGGTTTCGTTGGCCAAACGTTGAGAGTTGCGAATCCGCTCAGAGCTCTGTTCCAGGCGTTCGGTGTCGGAAAGAAGCTGGGATCGTTGTTGGAAACCGGGGTCGGAGCCCAGCAAGGCCGAGCGTTGGCCAGCCTGCCGGGCCTGAGTGAGCAGCGCCCGAGCAGACTCCAGATCTGCCCGGTACTGTCTCAAACGAGTATTGGCTTTACTTCTACTGGTAGAGGGAATATTCTGAATCTCCATGGCGACCTGGTCCGCGATTTCCCGCGCCTCGTCTAACGCCCGTGCGGCCGCAGACACTGCAGCTTGCTGAGCCTCACCCGTCAGTTCTTGCGCCTGATCTAGTTTCTGGGTGACTTCAGCATATGCCAGTTTAAAGTCTGATTCATATGATGCCAATAATTCTGACCCTGGTTCTGCGTCTATAAGAGCCATCTGAAAACAAAATCAAAAAAATAAAATCGAGTCTATTTGATATGGTGGTAGTGGTGGGGAGAGGAAAGTTGTAATACGTAAAGTGGGTGTCGTAATCTAAGTTTCAGGAGTCCCAAATTTCCCCAGATCTCCCGAGATTTTCTGCAAACGTTAACTTCAAAGTTAAGGCCTAAAATTGTTTTTTATTGATAGAGGAAGAGAAGAAAAACAAAAATGCTACCATTTCGCATGTCTTCTAGTCGTAGTTTGGCTAAAGAATTGATAACACCGGGCCTGAGGTCATATTTATCTTGTCGTCGTTACTCTAAAGCTCCACCTCCTCCTCCTGCCCCGGGCTCCGAAGCAGCCAAAGCTCGAGGCCTGGCAGATCAATATGCGTTTTCTCGCCAGCCTCTTGGCCAGAAACCGTCCGAAAAGGACTGGAAACCGGCCAAAGATGATTTGACTATGAACTGGAAAGCCGGACTGTTTTTTATCATTGTGGGCGGAGTGATGTATGTGGCCTTCAACTACGAAAAGAAGCGGCTGGAGCTCAAACGGTTAACTGAGCAGAACAAAAGTATCGGCAAGCCTATGGTCGGCGGGCCTTTTAAACTGGTAGACACTAATGGCAACACCTTTACTGAGAAAGATCTCCTAGGCAAATTTTCTCTGATATACTTTGGATTTACTTTATGCCCAGATATCTGCCCCGAGGAGTTGGACAAGATGAGCTATATGATCGATGAACTGAAGAAAAAAGGGGTGACTATCCAGCCAATCTTTGTTACCTGTGACCCGGCCAGAGATACTCCTGAGATGATTAAGGACTATTTGGCCGAGTTCCATCCGGATATTGTGGGACTAACGGGATCCTATAATGATATCAAACAGATGTGCAAGACTTATCGAGTCTATTTTTCCACTCCCCCTAATGTCGAACCGGGACAGGATTACTTAGTTGATCATTCGATTTTTTTCTACCTAATGGATCCCGAGGGCAACTTCTTGGACGCTCTAGGTCGCCAGTACACTAAAGAAACCGGTACCGATCGCATTCTGGAACATGTAAAAGAATGGGAACCTGAATCGGCCAAGAACTCCAAACGCGAGAAGTGGTTTGGTTTATTCTAGCTTTGGTGCAATTGTATATAGTATTCTTCTTTTAATCTTATTGAATTTCTCATAATTTTTTTTCGTGGTGGGTTTCATAAACCATTAGTCGTCAAAGGTCATTAGTTGTAGTGTTGATAAAAAGGCTGTGTTCAATTTGAAGAAAACGATAAGTGAAATCGAGGCAATGCCACTCCAGCTATTCTCTTTTTTTTTTTTTTTTTTTATGTTTCTTTTCTTCTTCTCGGTGGTTAGGCTACTCCTCTATGGCCGATTCTCGACGGTCAAGTTCATCGAGAATTCCTTCGAGAGTCGCTACGTACTTGTTCCCTTCCAGTACTTGTAGGCGGTCATCATAGACTAGAACATCACATAATGCCCGAACATCATCTTCAGCTAATTCGACAGTGGCAACATTGGATTCTTGCACAAACCGATGGATATCAGCCAAGGACGGAAAGTCCGAATATGTAGCAGGGTAGAACCTTTGTTTTTCAGCAATACTGGCCAGATCATCTCCTCCAGGATAAGACCGTGCGACCACAAATAGCCACACGATGTTCAACAAGGAGTCAATAAACTCCTGGTCCAATTCGGAATCAGTAAACCACGGCCCTCCCGTCAGTTCGATCGAGGGTTGCAAAGATGCCAGCATATAGATCTTCCGGGTAGGAGTCTTAACAGATTTGACGGCTTTTATGTACATTTTAGATTCCAGTGCCCGTAAACATCGTTGGACTACACTTTGGTGGAGATTGGATTTGGCTCGAATAGTCTTGGTCCAGATTCCATCCCGTCCAGCAGCTTCGATATATCGAAACACGATCGATTCTTCAGCAGACATTGCTCTTAACTTGGCTGCGTCATCCCTAGACACTGCTTGATATAATAGATCTTGGCCCTGTTGGACGATTTTCACTAACTCGGTGTCCATCAGTTCCTGTACCATTGGCAATAAGTTCTTTACATCACTTTTAGCAAGCTCCAGCAGCTCATCCTGACTGTACATCCGGCTCCCTTCCAGCATTGCAGCATGAAGCTGCTCAGCTCCTTCCGAAAGGTCCATAGTTGGTTTATTAATATAAAGAAGGAGGGTGAGAGTGGGATAAATACAAAAGACTAAAATGAGATCAATCGGTAGAGCCAATATTTATATGACAAAGTTCGAGGAATTGTAAATCTAAGTTTATGAATACAAAAATAGAGAAGAACAAGTTAAAGTAGCTGTAAACGATGGAATTCTAATAAACAACAAATGGTGATATAGTAGCAGAATATATTATTGATTATAAAAAAAAATATTATGTATGTCATTGTCTATGGTACAATATCTGCAAATTAGGCTTCAAGGCTAGGATTCAAGATGTGGTGCTGGACAAAAGATGGTACTGGAAAATGGCATAGACTTGGTTCGAACGGGCTGCTCGAACGAGCTATTCAAATGAACTAGCGCATATTTAGCTACTCTGGAGTCGTAATTTCTGGGATGGATTCCATAACCGATGTGAATTCTTTTAGTCGCATTGCCGCCTCGTTGTCGCCTTGGGCAGCCTGGTCTGATAACAGCTGCTGATACTGCTGCAGTGCGATCATTCGCACCGAAGGAGACCAAGAACCTCCAGCCGAATCTAAAAATGGTTCTATGCTCTTAGAATCAGAAATTATTTCTTTTACATGCGACTGGATCAGATCCAGGCTAGGATGTATCTTCTCCAGAGCCTGTTGTAGGTTAGCCAGCAAGTCGGCAGATTCGATAAGCTTGGTGTAGTTCTGATACACCAAAGTTTTGCGTTCACTTTCCAAGGTCCGGATTTCCTTATGGGTGGTATTAGCTAAACTGAGCAGCTGCGATGCAGAATAATCGGCCAAAGCGGCTTTATCTATACTTTCTTTTTCCAACCCGTCGGATGGAGGAGACCTTATAGAAGAGAGTTCATCGCTGGTTTGGTAAAATTGTCTTAACGCCTGTCTTCTAGCTGCAGCTTGAGCTCTTCTTTCTGATGTAGAAGCATCGGATATAGTAGACAGAGTAGTTGAAGGTCTTGGGGTACTCATTGAAGAATTCAAGGCTTTGGTGTCGAAAGAAGACTGATAGAGTGTGCAACAACAGTGCAACAGTGCAACAGTAGCTACAGTAGCTACAACACGCACAACTAGTAAAACGTCTTAGGTGAAAGTATTAACAACTAAGATAAGAATTAAGAAGCTACACTTACAACAACAAAAATAAGTACAAAATTAATATATATATATTCGGGTCTCTGAGAAAAAACAACCTCATAAAAGAGAAAAGTAAGCAAACTTGTCAGACTGCCTTGCGCGCCTCCTGTCGCATCCTTCCTTGACGGATACATGCCGCACAGGACGAGATCATCGGTTAAAGCGGACACTCCGAAGAGCACCCTAACTGTCTCACTCTACGGCACCAAGGTTCCAGCTCATCAACCAAGTTGGATACTGTGGCTCTTTTGAGGAGCTCAAAGAGAGACGTTACCTATAGAAATGATCCTACTGAGAACGTTAGTAATGTTACAACACGGAAGGCTGCCGGTGTCGGCAGCACACTACTGAATGGTTTTTGTAAGAAACCATTAGAGTCAATACATACTGAAGTACGTCGTCAAAGAAGAAAAAAAAACTTCGCCGGGAGAATTTATACAGAATCGATGTGGCCCTAACCCTAGAAAGTGCGGCTGAACCCCTAGGGTTGGTACGGTATTCTAGGGCATCTACCTGAAGCCCAGTCACGTTTTTGGGACTAGTCTCACTTCAGCCTTTCCAGGCCAAGGAACCCATTCATCCATCAATCGACAATTATGGTTGAGGCACGATGTAAGTACCTTGGAGAATGAATACCTACGCTGTTTCTAAATGACGCGTCCGAGATGTTCTAGCTGTTGAACACACACCCTCTTTCTCTCTAGACCTTTTCTCTCTCTCTCTCTCTCTCTTAGAGCACTTTACTAACTCATCAGTATACGTTAAAGGCAAACATCTCTCTTACCGCCGAGGCAAGAGCCTGCAGTACCCCAATGTTTCCTTGATCCGCATTGAGGGAGTTTCCTCTACTGAAGAGGCCAACTTCTACTTGGGCAAGCGTGTGGTGTATGTGTACCGCACCAGCCCCCAGAAGGGCAAATCGAACGTGAAGTTCATCTGGGGCAAGATTGCTCGCACCCACGGCTCCAACGGAGTGGTTCGGGCCCGTTTCCGCTCCAACTTGCCCCCAAAGACCTTTGGAGAGCGTGTGCGCATTATGCTCTACCCTTCCAACATCTAGGCTGGCTTGCCTGTAGAATGATCATGTTATCACGATGCCTGAATGTAGAATAATTTTGGTTAGTTCCCGGCGTACTATTGCAACTGGTAGAGAGTCATTGAGTTGATGTGTAGTTCTTTGTGCTAGTATTTAGTTTCTTGTGCTAGTGCATAGTTTCTTGTGCTATTACGTAATTTCTTGTGCTAGTATGTTGTCTCTTGCGCTAACATGTACTTCCTCGTGTTAGCATATAGTTCTTTTACTTTGACATAATTTGGTGGTTATTGTTTTTGTGTAGTTTTACTGTTATATTATGGCTATTTTTGGTTGTGTGTAGTGCTTGTTCTTCACTGCTCAAACTTATTTCTTTATTAATCTTCGTTGAAATTGTTATACTAATAATGTTACTGCGATCAGTCTTCCTTCCGAGAAACTGTAAAAGTCGGTTGACACTCTTCTGGTGCTTCGACCACTAAATGTGGTGTACGATACATTTGAGAAATGGAGGTTTGCCGTTGGAGAACCGCTAATTGCTGGCGTCCTTCTGCTAGCAGACTTTCCACTTTCGATGGGTCTTGTTCGGATTGTGCTGCGCGGAAAGCATCTCTGGTTCTCCGGATCGCATAATTCCGGAAATTAAAATCGGCAAATCGCTTGCCATTTCGTAACAACGCTCGATACAATCCTGTTGCCTCTGACATATATTTGGGTTGGCAGGGAAGAATGGATGGAAAGAGGGGGAGGAATTAATTATAGGATAAAGTCCATGTATGGTTGTTGTATTGGGTGTAATAAATTAAATGGTCTGGGTACGGGTTCACGATAACTATCATTTTATATCTCGATTTTCAAACCCTAGATCGAGTAATTTCATAAAAAATATTGTACGTAATCTGTGGAAGATAATTATTAGCTGTTTTTTTGGCTAATATCTAGTCTCTGGACTGTTTCTTGACGGTCTGTAGCTAGCTTACGTAGTATGTTTTTCGCATCACATTCGATCGATCGCCAACTATAAATCTCACTCTAATTGTTGACTGCATACCATAATTTTGCTTTAAATATATACCAAAAATTCAGTCATATTAAATTGTGTAAATTAACAGTTTTTTATTTATTTACCGAATATTATGTCGATGTAGTATCGCTCGATTTCCACAGTTCTAATTATGAGATTATCGCTAATTTTCCAAAAATAATATCCAAGTCCCAATTAATTCTTGGCTCATCAGTTATTCCGTAATATTTTCTAATCTAATAATCAACTATCATGATGTTCTAAATGTAACACTATAATAATAATAATAATCCTTGTAATTACTCCTTTTATTTCCTTTGGACCAAACTTAACCTATTCTTAATATTACTATTCTTATTATTAGTCTTTTCTTTTTTGTTCTTTTTGTTTTTTTTTGATCATGTTTATCTCTTGTCTTATGTCTTATTTCCCCCTTCTCCAGTTAGCTAAAACTGCTCTTGAACCTTATTATCCATTAGTCCCGATTAGGTATAATGTATATTACACACACATCTTGTTCCTGATCTGCATCAATGAATCTCACAACTTTGCAGGAAACTGCCCTGGTGATTGATGAGATCGGACAGATTCCACCTCGGGAATGTGAAAGGTGCCGTCTACATCCTGCATCTCATTCTAAGAATCCTTTACGACCACTGCAATGTATCTGGTCTCCAGAACATGGGTCTTGTTCTCGGTGCAAGTGGGATAAGTACAAGTGTTCTTTTAGTATCAATCCTCCATCAGATCAGGCCATGCCTATAAGACCAAAGAAACTCAAGATCAAACGTAGACCTCGGAATCGTTCTGAATCTGGTACCCCCACCAGTTGTCTAGCCCCAACTGTCCTTGCTCCTAGCTCTCAGTTACTCGAAATGGCCGCACCCCAGTCATATGAAGAAATCGCTGCTCATGCACTTATCCAGCTTAGATCTACTCCGTATACACCCCATCTTCCAGGAACCCAGCTCGATATCATTTACGACATGCATTCTCGAACTCATATATCTTGCTACGCCCTACAATACCATTGTCCACTTTTCCGCGCTCGCTACTATCCCGGAATTGCTGCATATAACCTCTCTCCTATTGTGGGCAAGGTCAGCGTAGAGGCCATTCTGCTGCTTCCTAATATTCTATCAACCCAGTCTCGTACTGTCCATGCTGTGCTTCCTAATCTCGACACCACGGATGACGATGAACGGTGCATGCTCTACCTGGACATCATTCAGCTGCTCTCAACCCTCAAAATCGAACACACTACTCCTTCTCCAATGGACTGGCATGTCCGCCTTGCAGACCTACTGATTCAAGATATCCGCCCAGCTGTTTCTCGTGCTTTCAATGCTTCTCCCCCTTACACCGACAAAGAGACCTTCCGGATAGCCACAGTAAAGAGAGCTATAGAGGCCCTAGAAGTCTTCTGCCAAGAATTCGAGTGGACCGAGTTGCGAGATCAGCTTCTGCGTCTACTGCGAGACCTGGCCCGAGCCAGGCCAGGATCAACAACACCTAGCATCACCAAACTACTTCTCCCTCAACCTCTGGGTAGTGTTTTTACCAAGAACAACAACAGCAACATCAACAGCAATACCATTGCAGAGGGATCGGAAAATCATGATAGGATGGGTAATTGCCAAGCCGTAGACAAAGAAAACCAACATCCAACCAGCTCTAGTCCTACCGACGAAACCCGGTCTCAGTTATTGGAGAGTGAACGAACTGCACTATCCGCGCTAAACGTACTGAGAGTAGTATCTGAGTCAGCCATGAATGTGGGAAGCGGAGATCTACCAGCTAAATCCACAATACTAAACATCGCCCCCCCAGCCAGACCTAGACTGCAGAAACCGAACTTCCATCTTGAGTCAGCCTCGATCGCAGACATATTGGAATACTTATCCTGGCCAATTGCTATTCCCAATGATCAAACTGGATCAGTGAAAGAAGCCTTGGTGGCTCTTCTGAGTATATGTCGACGTTTATCATCGGTTATGTCGGGCCAGAGCCTTAGATCGAATTCGACGTCAGTTCTAGCAGAGAACGAAACCAACCAAAATAAAACAGAACCCAAGGGCCCAGTCTGCGGGACCTGGACTCATCCTGGCGGGCCAGCAGTGATTCACCCGGGACTATAAGACGGGACTGTAAGACGGAACTGTAAGAATACCTACGGGTTATTCCAAGGCATGCTTATACGGAAAAAACAACAAACAAAAGAGAAGGAACAGAATACCACTGGCTATATAGCAGACTCAACGAAATAAGCTACAAAAGTAATAATAGACAGCGATAATACCGATGTTAATTACCTAGAGTATATTAAGGATAGAACTAAAAGAGAATCGAAAAGTCAGGGTGAAGAAGAGCTAGTAACCAGATCTAGAGGTGCTTGACAGCGGCATAGAAGTTCTCACCTTGCAACTTGGCAACTTCGAGTTCTAAAGCACTAGGCTGGCGACTACCATCCGCAGCAGCAAAGGTGCCCGCACCCCAAGGAGAGCCACCGTGGGCTTCTTCGAGATTAGTCAGTTGGCCAAAGGTCTTAGCGTAACCCAGGGGAACAAAGACAATGCCGTGATGGGTCAACACAGAAAGAGAGTTGAGAACAGTGGTTTCTTGGCCACCACCAGCACCGCTGGTAGATACAAAGAAGCCGGCGTACTTTCCATAAAGGGCGCCAGAAGCCCACAGGCCTCCAGTAGCGTCCCAGAAACTCTTCCACTGAGCCGGATAAGTACCGTAACGAGTGGGAACACCAAACAAGAAAGCGTCGTAACTGGTTAAAGTCGCATTGGTGGCAATTGGATGGTCCTTCTTAGGAGGGGCATTCATCTTGGCCAGAACTTCCTCGGACAAAGTCTCGGGAACTTGATAAATATCAGCTTGTCCGCCAGCAGCCTCGATGCCAGCTTTCTCCTGTTCGGCCAATTGGGCAATATGGCCCCAAGTAGAATAGTAAATAATAGCGATTTTAACCATTGTATGTATATATGAGTCGACTACTGAAGTGATGAGATACGCGCAATAAACGAAGAAATAAATAGCAAAGGCGGATTAACTGTCCTATTTATACTGTCCTCGAATAAGCACGCCAAACTGAACTCACTACTAATTAGAGTTTCATACACGGCACAAGGTTAGGGTCTGACATGACAGAGAAAGGGGGAGGATTGATTGTCTTGACGGTATCGAGAGGGGCAGCATTGAGTTCAGCAACTTTGAACAGATGCAACAGTATTTCTGTTGTCGTTGTGCATTTAAATGATAAAAATGGAGAAGAAGAAAAAAAAAAATTAATTGTAAAAACCAACAATACGATAGTGTGGATACCAAACGAAAAAAGAATAACAATCTGTGTACAGTTCATTCATACGCCTATCAATAACGTAATTCGAGAAGATTCCAAACTCTATTCCTTGATTGGGTTTACTATTTTTCCTTGGAAAACCTATCTGACAACCACGATAAACTCTAACCAGACAACCCAGTCATCTATGACTGTACATGATGACACCAACTTTTACATAATTCTTGCTCTGACAGTTTGAGGCGTTTTCCACGATAACTTGGCCATTACGCGATAACACTATCTTTGTGTGGTCAATAAAAACAGGTATGCGTGTTTTTCTTTACAGTCAATAAGTGCTAAACTGGTAGTAGTACCTTTCCTTTTTTGTCAAATAGCATAAAGCTTATCTTAGTAATCCGTTTCTAATTCTGCTAAAAACCTTTCTAAATTTGAGCCAGATCCCAAAATTAAACTTTCTGGTTTGGACACGGCTACCGAAATTGTATATAAATAGTTCGAGGCCCGATTTTCAACGACTCGTGTTGTCCTCGATATACTAACCACCTTACTGTCCAACTGCTCTTTTCTACAGGACGTGAGAAAATGGCCAAAATCGCCATCATATATTATAGCACATACTTACATATAGCCCAGCTTGCCGAGGCCGAGGCCAAGGGTGTCCGAGAGGCCGGTGTCGAGGTTGATATCTACCAGGTCCCGGAAACCTTGTCTGAGGAAGTTTTAGCTGCTATACATGCCGCACCCAAACCGTCACATCCAGAAATCACCCCAGAACTGCTGTCTCAGTACGACGGATTCCTGTTTGGCGTCCCCACTCGGTTCGGCACTTTGCCCAGCCAGTTCCGAACCTTCTGGGATGCCACGGGAAGCCTTTGGGCTAACGGAGAACTCTACGGCAAGTACGTTGGCCAGTTCCAATCCACAGGCTCTATGGGCGGTGGTCAAGAAACCACCACTTTCACTGCCTTGTCCACATATACTCATCATGGGTTAATATTCGTTCCTCTTGGCTATGCTCACACTTTTGCTGAGTATAGCGACCCTGAAGAGGTTCGAGGAGGATCGCCCTGGGGCGCGGGTGTCGTGGCCAGCAGTGACGGTAGCAGACAGCCTTCTGAGTTGGAGCTAAAGGTCGCGTCTATTCAGGGTAAAAAATTTGCTGAAATCGTGGCCCGCGCTGTGCCTCCTGCTGCTGCTGCTGCTGATGCTACCCCTGAATCAGAGAACGAGAAACCCGCCAATCAAACTGCTGACGCTGAAAAGAAGGAACAGAACCCTGACGCCGGCTGCTGTAACAGCTGTGTCGTGCTCTAATCGTCCCGATATTCTCTCCTTTATTCGTTCTTCTCCTACAAGACTCACCCGTACTCGTTCCCGTTCTCTTTTATTCTCTTCTCTTCTGTTTATCTATCAGTGTCCGTCCGTTCCTCAAATGTTATCATTAGAATATAGAATACATAATAATGTTGTCTTACACTGTAGCCAGAAACCCATTTACGATTTTCCGAACCGTGTAAAATGTGTCGTCGGCGGTTCCCTCTACTACCACCATTCCTTCGTCGAGTTTGCGAACAAACACCTTATCTTCACAAACAAGCACTCCCGATCCTCGCAACTCAGCCCGCAAGCCAGTCTCCGTTAATTCCTTTTTCAGTTGAGCAAGCAAAACATGTCCTACAGTGACAGGCTGCATTCGCGGGGCATAGGCATCTAATCCCACCGGAACCAATTCCAGGTTCCCGTCCTTTTCTTGAAACCGTCCGGTAATATGAGCCACTGTATAGTTATTGCCCAACTCTTGCCATTTGAGACGCTTGGAAACCTCGGAAGAGATACTCATATCAAATGCTTTTATGTCCACACTTACATCGACCGTTTCTCCAATCTTGGGGGTCACAACTTTCCGTATCCCTAAGCCAACCAGATCATGGGCAAATTCCGTGACATTGCTTGGCACAGAGTGGTTTTGTAAATCATCCGAAAAACTGAGTAGAACCACTGTGCGAGGATGTAGACGAGGAACAATCATTTTGACTGACCGGGCATCAGTTAGACCTTCCATATCCAAACGGCCCACCCTACATTTCAGATTCACATTAACCATTTGGCTCTGCAGCTTAGTGGGAACGTATACGTTTTGTGCCTGAGCTTGAGATTGCGCTTGCAAATCCGTGGGATCATCTGCTGTGCCATTGCCAGTATTATTGTTATTATTATTATGCAGACCAGAAGAAAGAAACTGTTCCTCAATCTTGTAGTCTTCAGCCCGAATGATCTCACCGTAATCATCGACTCGAGAGCGACGTGGAACATAAGGAAAACACTTATTTTTCTTAGAAGCAAACCGCACGTCTACGTCACATACCTCAGGGTCGTAGAGCAACTTGTAGACGCCATCGCGACGGGAAGTGGATGCTTCGATCTCTCCAGCATCCTCCGATTCCGATTCCGATTCCTCATGGTCAAGTATACTTTCCTTGAGGGCTTCTTCTTCCAAAGCAGCCCTCCGTTCGAGCTGTCGTTGGTCATACTTAATTCGTTCATCAGGGTCTAGTTGGACGACCCGAGAGACTTCGAACGAGAGGTTTGATTCAACCGATTGAAGTTGTTCAGGCCGAGATTGATCGGCAAGCGAGAGTATCTGGTGACCCAAAGTACCCAGTCCGGGCGATTCAACAAATACAACAGCAGAATTAGGATCCTCACTAATAGTAGCAAACATATAGCGAGATGGACCCCATTCCAGACCGATTCCGGGAGCAAGAACAACTTTAGGCCCCGCGAAATTAATGGCCTGATCAGGATGGGCCAACAGAATCAGTTGTGAGAACTCAAACGGTACCTGACCAGAGTCCCATTCTTTCAATATATTGGAAGACATCCACTCTTGCATGACCTGGGCGTAAGTGAAAGTCCGGGTAGCTGCTTCGGAGATCATGAGCAAAGGGATGGAGATGTTGTTATTAGCCCAATAACGATCCAGCAACAAGGAGAGCTCAAGAGCACGAGCAGCGGGACCAGTAGGGATGAGCAAAGTGCCGTTATTCTGGGTCACTTGTTCAATGAGTCCTCTCAGGTGGTCGAACTGAGCACGAGTATTGTTTAAGCGGAGAGAGGTAATGAATGCAGAAGGACGAGAAAAGGAATCGAGAACTGAGCCATCGGGGCGAATCAGAGCCGCCGGAGACAAATGACTATCTCGAGCATGGTTCCAATCGACAGCATAAATAACGTTTTCCTGGCCGATCTGAAGACGCCAGATAGCTCCTCCAATAGTATGCCCAGCATTATACGGAGTAATATGCAGCCCCTTCACAGACACATGTTGAGCATATTTCACCGATTCTACAGCATCGAAAATAGTGTCGATTTCAGTAGTCGAGATTATATCATCAGAAACGTTTAGTTTCGCCGCCAACAAGGAGTAGTTGAGGTAGCGGTAGGAATCGATACAGACCGTCCGGCCCATGTTAATGACGGGCAATGTAGCGTAAACCGGCAGAGCCGCAAACGCCGGCACTTTGGACCGCAGAAAAGCAAAAGCACCTAAATGTTCTACAGTAGCGTGGTTTAGCAAAACCAAGTCCAGGGTGGGAATCAGCGCTAGCAACGATTCTAAATATTCTGGCTGCAGCGTCTCGTGCCAGCCCACCCCAATCAAAACCCGCACATTGTCGATTACCAGTAATGCCTGAGAAACCGATCCTGTCAACCCTCCTGCAGAAACCAATGGAGTAAACTCAAACATTGTCTGAGAGGAAGTACAGCACAGAAAAAGGGTGTAGGGTAGATAATAAAGATTTCGTAAAGACTTCGATTCGAGCCCAAAATGGCTTTTCCCCGGGAGAGATATGTGCGGCTCGGCGGCTCACTCAAATTCTTGTTTCTCCAGATATTTTTATTGGGCCTACGAAGTAAATGTCCCGAGGAGAAATAATACCGTGGATATATTCTATTTTTTGACGGAAATAAACCCATACACAGTAACATTTACTGACCTTTTATTTTTATTGCCCATTTTTTTTTAAAAGAACAATCAATGTTTGCTAAACGAGCTGAAGAAGCCCGTCTAGCGGTTCCATGGGTAGAAAAGTATCGACCAGCTTCATTAAACGACGTGGCTGCACAAGATCTCACGGTCTCGGTGCTGCGTAAGACATTACAAGCTGCCAATCTACCTCACATGCTTTTCTACGGGCCCCCAGGTACTGGAAAAACCTCTACTATATTGGCATTATGCCGCGAATTGTTTGGTCCGGAATTAATGAAATCCCGGGTTTTGGAACTGAATGCCTCTGACGAACGGGGTATCTCTGTAGTACGCGATCGAATCAAACAGTTTGCCCAACGCGCGGTTTCGACTCCTTCTGAAGCCGACCTCGCCAAATATCCCTGTCCTCCTTATAAAATAATTATTTTAGACGAGGCTGATTCTATGACTCAGGACGCCCAGGGCGCGCTGCGTCGCACAATGGAAACATACTCTAAAATCACTCGCTTCTGTCTTGTGTGCAATTACGTCACTCGCATAATCGATCCGGTCACCAGTCGCTGTTCCAAATTTCGCTTCCGTCCCTTAGATGCTGAATCTGCTCGCGACCGCTTAAAATCAATTGCCGTCGCCGAGTCTCTCGATACCTCTTCAACTGTCCTGGACCTCTTGCTCACTGCTGCAGGAGGTGATCTGCGGAAAGCCATTACTTACCTCCAATCTGCAGCCATGGCGTCGTCATCGTCGTCGTCTCATCTGAGCGACAACGAAGATATGATGGAAGTTGATGGACCTGCTACAATCACACCGGAAAGTGTACAGGAGTTGACAGGCCTTATTCCAGATGAAGTTATCGAAAGGCTTGTTGAGGTCACGGCTCCAGGAACCCCGACTACTCAGATCCAAGCGGTGGTTCAGGATATTTGTTTAGACGGATGGAGTGCTACCCAATTGTTAACCCAGCTACATGACCATATTGTAGCAGATCCAGCTATTTCTTCGGCGTCCAAATCAGCCATAATGTTGTTAATGTCGGAAAGCGATCGTCGGCTAAATGATGGTGCCGACGAAGAGCTGGTTTTATTGGATTTGGCAGTTTCCACATGTGAGGCACGGGCTAATAAGTTATAATAGGAAGGAAAAAAATAAAGTAAAAGAAGGAATAGTTTTGAAAACGATGATCTTTATTTCAATTAGAGTGAAGGAACAGTGATGAATTTCTTTTTTTTTTTGATACCATTCTTTATTTCAATCTGGTAGCACCTGTCGCACGTTGATGTTGATCCGTTTAGTCTTCACCCAGCTCCCGTAGGCCTGTCGGGCTTCTATCACCGACTTCGGGACCTTATTCACTAAATTATCATCATCACTAAAGTCTTGGTAGTCATGATTCCATAAGTATTCCGGACATGTATCTGCGTAGCAGCGGGCTATACCATGCCAGGCATGTCGGGCTTGGCCGCCCATAATCACTAAATCGCCCGACCGCAACAACACCGGATGTACCATGTCATCGAGCCCACACAGAAACAGAGCGTCGCAACCCAAACTGACACTCACAAGGTCTCTCATACATGGTTCGGCCACATCTCTGTGCAAGAAAAGGACATCGCCAGGGGTATAGAAATTGATTATGGCTGCTTCAGGGACCATCGAGGTATATGGGTTGCTTAGCAAACGAGTAAGGGATTCAGGAAACAAAGGAAAATCCGGAGTGCCTCGGTCTAGGCTAGGATACACTTTGGCTGACCAGTCGTATTGTCCGCCCAGAGTTACCCAGCGCAGTTTACGTCGAACCTGATACCCATTCAATGGCTTTCGACCGTCTTTTCCTTCTAAGGGAGTCTCGGAAAACAGATCAAATCTGTCGGGAATATGATAATGAGAAGAAAGATTGCTTTTATGCAAAGGATCAACAATGTATTCCTCTATAGTCCGCCGGATCAACTCTCTTTGAACATCAGGAGTGAAAGCATCTCGCACTACCACTAGACCTGGAATCGGAGGAACAGATGTATGTATATCACACTTGAGTTCACCGGATCTATAAGATTTGAATATATCTTTCAAATGATCTGGAACTGGTACTTGTGTATCTGACCAGGTCATTTATAAATCATCAATGTACTTGTTATTTATTTGGCCGGTAAATTTTCGTTTCTTACTGATCTTGTTAATGGAGTTTCCTCAAAATCTCATACGGCTTAAAAAAAAAAAAAAATATAGAATATATTTACTGTATACCACTGGGTCGGGAAAACGATCGTCAGTGACATAAGGTGTAGTGGTCACGTGTGCGACCACCACATTAATCAATAAAATAATGGATAAAGACATTTTACCTCGAGAACTTAACTTCAGATTGAACTCGTCTATCTTTCATCTTTATCTTTTGATTACTTATATTTACATCTTATCCACTTTAACTGTTTACCAATTCTAAGGATCACCCAATGTTAGTACTCTCATTAATTTGAATAGTACTCCTCTATTATACGTAGTGATTTTAATAAGTATGATTACATTATTTACAACAGAAATCATACCTGATCATAAATCTGCAAATAGGTCTGAGATTTGAGCTGTTCTAACTGGAATTGAAGGCTACTAGAATTACTATATAAATAGCACCAATATGGGTACTCTCATGCTGATTTTAAACTATTCTAATTTTCACTATTAGAGATGGTTAGAAAACTAGTGTTTAGTCTGTTATTCTCTCTCGCATTAGGCGTAGAGTTTTAGTCAGATATTTCGATAATGCTTGATGGCAAAGACCGGGTCAAATTAACTCAAAAAGAATATCTCTCAAGAATGGTTATCGTTCCGGATGAATCTCCGCTTCAATTTACCTTTCAATCTTCCGCAATATGTAGCTAAATGCCACAATAGCACATACCTAGGATTTACAAGTACTAGGAATTTAAATGTTGATACGCAAGAGTTACAAGTTTCAAATTCACCCGCATGTGTCACTGGCGTGAATGATGCAACGAGTTGATACTTAGGTACCGCAACAAATCAACTCAATACAATTCTCTCTCCGGCTTTAGTCTATGACATCGCCAAAGAATCCATCAGGCCCAATGATGTGGTTCTTGGTGCTACCTGCCTTGGTATGAGCGTTTTACCCGCATGCCCAGTCAGTGTTACTTCCTCAAACTCTGTAAAAGTACTTGCGGTGGATGTTCCTCCTGGGCCTTCTCCTGAGCTTGCTCCTACCACCACTTCTGGCTCTACTTCTAATGAAACTGCTAGTTCTTCTTGCATTGAGTTTACTTCTACTCCTTCAACTGAGTCGAAAACCTCCACTACTGGCACTCTCACTAGCTCAGCGTCATCGACACCTGTGCCTACTTTGCTTGAATTATTTTTGGAGATCCGCCAGAACTCAACCACTCTCGGCTATCTTAACGACGCTGATACTTTGGTCAGCTCTACTGTCTCTCCTTGGCTCTATAGAAACCCTCCTTCTCGAATTTACTGTGAGATCGGCGTCTTAGGAATTAGTGGCGATACTCTTGTCCAGCAACCTTACGTAGGTAACGAGAAACGTCAACAGTTTGTCCCTATTTCGTCTCCTGTGACTCCTAACCAGCCGATTTCATTCAATGGTCAACAAAACGTCTTTTGTGTGGACGTGAACTGCGAGTTATTGGAGGACCGGGTTGCATTGAAGTTACTGTCGATGCTGTTCCTTCTCAGCCTACGTCTTCGTCTACCACCCAGACCAGCACTGAAACGACGCCTTCAGGCTCGCCTACTAGCCACACCGGATCTGTCACTTCAACTACCGATGTTGTTACTACCACCAAGACCGAGACTGCTACCGACACCGATTGCACTACCGGTTGCGCTCCTACTGCTACCAAGACTATTACTTGCTGCAAGTATGAGACTTGCACTCCATTTGTTTGCCCATGCACTACTATTCCCAAGGATTACACTACTACTATTATTGTTGGACCTAAGACCATCATTGATGTATGCCCTGAGACAATGACTGTGCCGTATACTAAGTATACTGAGACTGTCACTGCCACTGGAACTGTTCATCCTGCCGACAAAGAAACTTCTACTGGAGCTGTGCAACCTACTCATGTCGTGCCCAGTTCTGGCTACAAGCTTCCTGTCTCTTGGGCTTTGTTTGCCATGTGTTTCTTCATGTTGTAAGAGACCATTTTAATTTATTATATAATGTATTCTGTGTGAGCTTAGTCTTTTTGTAGCCTAGAGGATTTATCACCCGATGGTTTATGTTCTCAACAACATCAACCTCAATGTAGCACAACACAGTTACAAGATTTATAAAAAAGTATTGACTCAAGAAATAGCTTTCAGTTCTAAAAGTAGTCTATCATTATTTAACCTCATATATTAAGTAAGTACATGAGCCGAAGTATCTAACAACAATTAATACAGGCTTTCAGTCATCTTGAAGGTAGGAAAAGATTGCCAGTGATATTTGGAACTTTTTTTGATACAAATCGATAACTACAGCCTAGATTGGAATAATCTGTAGAGAGTGTGTCTTTTTTAACTTAAGTGGAAAATGAATCTATTAAACTGGAGTCATCCGAATAAAACTTGAAGCCCAGTTTAAGTCGACATATGCATATAAAATGCCAAAAGTTTAAACAGTTTAACTTTGCTCTTATCCAATACCAACAGTTCTTATAAAGCTAATCTGTATTATACGTTTTTGAATTACTTCTTTGGGCTTAGAGTTATCTCAAAAGTATATTTTTGAGCTTATTTTTCCACTATTTCTTCATTTTCTGCTCTACTATGGCCAGATATATAATAATTTAATATCCGTATATTTTTCTGTAAATTGCGCGATTTTGTTCGAATTATTTTTATTATGGATAATCGTTTGGTTTAGCTGCTAGGTGAAAAAATCCTTAAGGTTTCAGCTATTTTATTAACTTTTAACGGTTAAATTCTAAAATTATTGACCAATAGTATGAGGGCATCGAAAAAGTTTATTTAGGCCGTTTTTCCAAAAACGGCTTTTTAGCGCAAAATAATCATACCAATAGAATCTTTGACATTTTCCCTGTACAAAAATGCAATTTAAATAAAAATTGATTCACAGGTGCGGCTGCTATGAGCAAAAATACCCGAAAAATACGGTAAAAAAGGGTGTTTTGCGGACAGTTGAAATAAGGTTTTTAACGTTATTTCGGCATATTCGAGCTTAAATTCGATTAAACTATAAGCTTTAGAGCTTAATGGATCGAAAGTTCAAGGATTTTGATGTCTCCTGTTCGCCGAAGTAATAGTAGCAGTAGTAGTATGAAACGGCTGTTGTTCAATGGCATTTTTCACATATGTGTCAAGTGACGACATTCTCCTTTGAGCACAGTATTTTATTATAGTTATATATTCATTTCTCCTCAAATTAATTTGTCCTCCTTGCATAGTTTTAAAAGCTATGTTCAGATTTTAGGAAACTGCGCGCCAGATGGAAAAAGATTTGAAAGTTCTTTCCGCGGCCGCTCAGCTATACTAGAGCAAGAAGTTATCGTTAAATTCTCTAAGTTTTGTCCAAATGGCAGCCTTAAATCAACGAAATAAATTGAGAAAACCCGTGCAGAAGTATTTTTGATGACCGTGGTGATAGCATGGAATCCTCTTCATGACACAGGTGGTATTCTTTCCTTTGGTATATTTATTAACATAATATAGGGGCACACTTTATCGTCTATATGTAATAGATAAGGCTATCTTACCAATACACTAAATTACAGATAAAGATTTATCGCATAAGTCTGTGTCTGCTTCCTTGTGGGATCTATCTCAATACTTCCTACACATGACTTCGTTATGAGAGATATATAGTGTTATATCCAAGAACGTAGACAAAAACTTTGACTGTATCAACTATCAAAAGTGGGAATACATAGCAAAGACATATGAAGAGTATCGTTAATGCTTTTTCATACCTAAATTTC
>JAJMFE010000030.1:0-25043 GCA_030574555.1 Tortispora phaffii | reverse complement strand
CAACTCCCATTTACCCAAATAGGAAACTCTGTGCGTGTGTATTAGTGTACTTGTTCCGCTACACTTATTTTACGGTTAGAATAGAGAGAGAGAGAGGGAGAGTTGTACAATGTAAAGAATTCATTTATTAATATTTATCAGTGTTATCCATCCGCTTAAAGTCGTTTGATCTGTTCCAGAGATCGCCTCAAAGTACCGTTATCATGGCTGCCGTGGATTTCAAGCCACATCTCCATATCTTTTCGTATGTTCCGTAATTTGGCTGTTATAGGCAGTACTTCTTCAGGGTTTAAGAGAAGTTCAAATAGAGGTTTCCAGATTTGCTGTTGCCAGTATCTTTTGATTGGTGACTTCAGATTAACCTTGCCGCTACTAGATCGAACTGTCTCGATGTATTTCCCGAAAAGTAGGCAATGTATAATTCCTGCTAGACCAAAATAATCCACCTGATACGTCCACGTCCGGCCTTCACGCATTTCTGTGCAGTCCTGGTTATCCATCTTCCAATCAGCAAAAAATTCCACATCGTCGTTGAACGCAGTCATATCTATGCTTCGTCCAAAATCAATCAACGTCACCCCAAACGCTTCCCATTCCTTGGAAGAAGTAGAGTAGCTTTCCTGAGGTATCGTGCTAGAGAATCTAACCATGCAATTATCTGGCTTTAGATCTCCATGAACAATCCCATGATTATGTAATACTTCAATTAGTCGTACCAAATCTGCCGCCAGGAGCATAATCACCGATTCGTCGAGCGGCACATCAAGACTACGACATCGGTTAACCAAATCCAGAACGGTCCCGCCATCACTGTATTCTAGAAGTATCATACTGGCATCACGAAATTCGGTGTACGTGAGCGCTTTAGATATTCTTAGCGCTTCCTGCTCACCAATTCTAGACTCAGTTTCTTTCAAAATATAATACTCCCAGAGATTCGGCGGGCATTCTATTTTCACAGCAATAGGCTTGCGATTACATGCTCCAAGATAAACTGGTGCGTATGATCCCTTTCCTAATTGCTTTGCCAGGGTAATCTTGGTTCCATCCGGAAGAGCCACTAAGGTGCCCGGCGTGATTTTTGGAAGTGGGGTGTTTCTGGATTCTACGAAAAAGCCATCAAAGCCAGACCACATGGACTTTCTGGCCTCAAGAATGGCTTGATGGACATCCCATGTCATTGGGTTGTATTTCCTGTCGGTTAATATGGGCTTTGAGGTTAGAGAGAGGTTACTGATCTGATACTCACAAGTATGTTGCGCTTCGGCAGGGGGATCGGGTAATGGTGCGTCATCAAACCCATCGTTGGACTCTTCATCGCTGTCACTATCACTAGATAATGAATTTTCGCTGTCTTCGTCGAAAGTATTGGTTACGGTCTCTGCATCCATTGAACCTGCGAGAGCCCCGCTGAACATACCGTAAACCTCATCAGTGGCAGCCCGGGTATAGAATGTCATAGTGGGAGATGGAGGGCGACGATGTGGTGCTTCACCAGCTAAAGCCACATTTGCCAGAGTAGCAGTGGGGGTTGGTGGTCTAGGAGCTTCGAGCTCCTCGGGAAGCACAGGAAACTCACAATGATACAATCCCATCAGTTTGGCTCTAATTTCCTCAGGCGAATACTCCTCACCATCCTCAGGGTAAACTAAAGCCATATTATAGGCAATGATCTCCGGCTTTTTAGGTTTTTGAGCCGTCATTGTTGGGGGTGGAGCAGCTGCAGTAGCATCAGCAGTGTCGCGAAATATAGGGAGTTTTTGACTTTTTGGCGCTGGAACAGGCTGACTCGAGGGAAGTGTTTGTCCAACCCATGGCTGGGCTTCTATGAAATTTTCCTTGCGTCGCGATGCTAGGGTGCCGATGCTATCCCAGCCTTTGGCCTTCTGCACGGCAGAGGATTCTTGTGTATCGGTATAGATTTGAAGTTTAGCCGAAGGTATAATTGGTTCGGGTTTCTCCTCGTGGAATACAAAAGGCACAAACTTCTCAGTCGATTTGGGTGCTAGGGCAGATCGTTGACGAAAAACCGGGGAGGAAGAATCGTTGGTTCGAGATTCCGATAAGACCTGATCCAGTCGAGACAAAAACGCGTCATATCTCCTTTGTAATCGTTTCACAGGATGTGCATTGGATTCCAATCCCATTTGATAAACCTCAGAAGCTTGGTGGTAGCGACCATTGGCCTCTAACCAGGAAGCAAAATGCTCATAGAAAGAAGCCAGTAGTTTGCCTATCTCCTTGCTAGCCATGAAACTAAACATTTCTCTAGGCGAGTCAGAATACTGAATGTATTCGAGCCAGACGCGCAAGTATCGTGAATCATTCTTGTAGTTGGGGAGGTCGCGAAGACTATGAGTGCATCGTTCAAGAACGGTAACTAACCCCGACTGGACATTGTTTCCCTCTGGAAAGCTCTGATGGATCCAGTCCAAATATTGGACCCACAAAGCAAGAGGATCATCCAATTCTTCAGCCTGTGAAAGAGCATCCTCGAATCGGGCGCGCTCTTCCACGAGATCTCCCGGATTAGTGAACCTTTTGGCTAAAGCTGCCGCAGAATAGCCCTGGGGTATAGGAGCAATGTTTTCTTTCTCCTGTTCTATAGGTGTTATGTCTACCGGTTCGGCCATAGAGGACTATATTTTAAACAGAAAAAATAAAGGGCGGAGTGGGAGAGCAAGCGAGGATCAGAAGAGAAACGACAGTTTTATTGGCTATAGGAGGAATATGGATGAGGAGGTTGTATGTTTACACTCGAGAAACTCTGGCAAGGTATTACTGGAGGAGGGACAAAGGCCGGGTAACTCATAAACGTAACTTACTCCCAAATCTTTCTATGGGTCGGGGTGGGTGGGTAGCAATAATCAATTTTGTTCAATTTTGTTCAAAAGTCCCAACCCGACCCAGATTTTTAGGGATAAAAATCTCTTCGATCTATATATAAGTCAGACACTTCAGCTGAACCAAAAAGAAAACAAAGAAACTTAATTGTTAATTCTACAACTCTGTGTACCAAACAATGGATCCCCAGATCATTGGAATTCTAGGCGGAGGCCAACTTGGTCGTATGTTGGTTGAAGCTGCTAACCGTCTCAATATTAAAACCTTAACCCTCGATGCTGCTGATGCTCCGGCCAAGGAATTGGGACCCGGCCTCGATGGAGATTTCAAAGATGCAGCAGCAGTACTTGATCTAGCCAGTAAAGTCGATGTTCTTACAATTGAAATCGAACATGTAAATGTGGATGCTCTCGACACGGTTTTGGAGAAGTTTCCGCATGTCAAAGTCCGTCCTTCTCCCAAAACCATTCGAACTATTCAGGATAAATATCTGCAAAAGGAGCATTTGATCCGCAATGGGATTCCTGTTGCCGAATCGGTTCCAGTAGAGTCTTCGGTGGAGGCTATACAAGCCGTGGGAACGAAGTTTGGATATCCCTTCATGTTGAAAGCCCGCAAGATGGCCTACGACGGGCGGGGAAACTTCGTAGTTCATGATCCTAACCAAGCTCAACAAGCCCTACAGGTGCTGAAGACAGATCTTTACGCCGAAAAATGGTGTCCCTTCTCTAGAGAACTGGCTGTTATGGTTGTCCAACGTATAGATGGAACTTGTCTGTCTTATCCTACTGTTGAAACCGTCCACAAGAATAGCGTATGCCATGTCGTATATGCCCCGGCGCGTGTTCCTGATTCTGTGCTGCGAAATGCCAAAATTGTCGCAGAAAATGCAGTTCATTCTTTTGCGGCTTTAGACACATCAAACTGTGGTGGAATCTTCGGTGTTGAAATGTTCTACCTCCAGGATGGCTCCGTTCTGGTTAACGAAATCGCTCCTCGTCCACACAACTCGGGACACTACACTCAAAATGGATGTGCGACCTCTCAGTTTGAAGCACTTATTCGGACAGTTTCTGGTCTTCCTCTTCCTTCTTCATTAGAGTTATTCCCCAATACCTGCTCAGCCATGCTCAATATCTTAGGAGAGCCGGCCAATGCTCAGTTTGACACTTGTCGGAAATCTCTAGAGATACCCGGGGCAACGGTTCATCTTTATGGTAAGGGACACCGTGAAGGTCGCAAGATGGGTCACATTAATATTGTGGCTGGATCCATCAGTGAATGTGAGAAGCATCTCAGCCAACTGCTGCCAGCTGATGATATCGCCTTTTCGTCTACGAATCCTTCTTGGAGCCCAGGTGTTATCACTGGCAGTAGCTCACCGCAAGTGGGAATTATTATGGGATCCGATTCTGATCTCAAAGTGATGTCTGCAGCTGCAGACATTTTAAAACAGTTCCAAGTTCCTTTCGAATTGACGATCGTCTCTGCTCATCGTACTCCTGATCGCATGGTCACCTATAGCCGCCAAGCTGCTGGTAGAGGAATTCAAGTTATCATTGCTGGCGCCGGAGGTGCTGCTCATTTGCCTGGAATGGTAGCGGCCCTAACTCGTCTGCCGGTTGTTGGCGTCCCTGTCAAGGGGTCGACCTTAGATGGTGTAGACTCTTTACACTCCATTGTCCAGATGCCTAGAGGTGTTCCGGTAGCTACAGTGGCTATCAATAACTCAACTAACGCTGCTTTGTTGGCCATTCGTATTATTAGTACACACGTCCCTCAACTTGCTACCAAACTAGAAGAGTATATCTTAAACATGGAACGCACGGTTTTGGACAAAGCACTGCGATTGGAATCGGAAGGCTATGAGGTATACGAAGTGTGATTACTATTAAAATATTATGTAACTTATTTCTACCTATAGAGGTTTACGTACTTTTTTTTTTTTCCATTGGGGGGGTTATTTAATTATTCATTGAATGATTGAATGTCTTCCTGTACACCCTTACCTAAACTGTAAGTAAAGACTTTACTTGGCGGCCAAAATGAAATTAGCTAAAATAGCCAAGACGAAAATGCAACATATGGCGGTGGGGCCTTTTGTATCATCATAATTGACAGCACGGCGCTGACGAATCATCCTTAACCTCCATATGTAGATACCAATAGAATATAACATGGCAGCAACGGCTGTGACGAAAAAGCCGAAAGCCACTGGGACCACAGGAGGGCCTCCCACACGAAGAAGACCAGCTGAAATGGTTCCTAGAAGAATAGAGACTTCCAACCAGGACAAAAATGTTCGCTCATTGGCAAAATATACTTTTGGTTCAATTCGTACAGGGACGCAAATCAACTTTCCAGGAGGAGCGGCAATACGTCGGGTGAAAGAGGCTTTATTCAGCGGCATTTGGTTAAGCTCTTCAGATGATGGCACGAAGTGTGATACAACATTAGCCCAGAGTTGTTGCAGTTTGCCCTGGGGTTGGCTATGGCGAGAGGAAACGGGTCCGCCAAGGAGAGGCTGTGATTCATCAGTACCGTTAATGTCAGCCGAAATCGAGTCAATTGGAGCGTCGCCGGCAACTTCTTCTTCATCATAGCCAGGGTGGCTGATTAATACATTCGCGGGAACGACCGGCTTGCGAATGTCGACATCCATTTGAGGTAGCCAGTAAGGAATAAGCGTGACCATATCCGGCATGAGAGTAGCGGTTCCATGAATAAATTTTGAGAACTTTGGCACAGCTTCTACAAGATGACTAGAGACTAGTTCACGGACCCATTCAGGAGGCTCCTGGCCCATTTGAGTCTGTAATTTGACTTCGAGCACGGCATAAGGAAAACGAACGATATCTGAGTCCGGGAGCTGTGAAAATGGAAAGTCGACACCGATATCCATGCGACGCCAGTTCTTTCCGGCACGTTTTTTGCCATCCCAGGAATCTTCACGAATCATGCACAACTCGGTATCTAAAGAAATACGGACACGTGCATCACCGGGCAGCTGGAATGCAGTACGATTGTAGAATGAGCGAACGGAGGGTTTGAGTTTCTTGGTCAAGACTCTGTACTGGACCTCACGAGCAAGCTGCTCCAGAGACTCTATTTCTTTGACGGATTTTTTACCCTCTTTGCGCATTTTCTCAAAGGCCTGCTCGACCGTGTACTCGCCGCGCAGGAAGGCATTAACGTTTTTCTCCTTTAGAGCGAACCGAGCCTTAACAGATTTTTCTCCGGTCCAGTCCTCGCGATGGGTTTTGCGCTCGACGAAAATAGTGTCGGAGGACATGCCGCCATACCAACGAAGGCGAATTGCTTCTGCGCCCTCGGTCTTTTCGAGACGGCCCTTGTAGAGGTATAGATCAGAGTTATCAAAATAAATAGAAGAGATAGCAGAATCCTCTTTCTCGAATTCCTTCGAGGCGTTAAAGACCAAAACCGGGAGATGTTTAAGAATTATGAGCTTGACTTCGGTGATATGGTCAGGGTGGACCCAGTACTTGGTCGTTTGACGGACGAAGTTCTGCTGAGCCCCACCGGCGGCAGCATCTCCAGAGTGCGGGTTGCCACGGGTGCGGACAAGATTGTACAAACGAGAAAGTTCAATAACGACCTGATCATAATCGTTGGCATAGAACGGTTTGTTGGCCAGCCGGGTTTGGAAGATCGGCTTGAGGTTCCACCCGGTTTGTTTGTCGTGCTTCTTGATGATTTTCTGAAATCCGGTGTAATTGAGCCGCGAATACTTGGCTAAATCGTGAACTGAAGCAATGATGTCGCTGAGTTCTTCTTCCAAAGCATCGAACTCATCCTCACTCGGAGGATTGGATGAAGCGATTTGCTTCACGGCAGAGTCGACTTCGTTTTCGGCCAATTTTATCCGACGTTGAATTTCCGAGGCTTTCAGACGTTGGAAAGAATAAACTTTTTCCAATTCGTCCTCCAAGGTCTGTACAAACGCTTCCTCGTCGGATTCCGTCCAGGGATGGGCCGCCAAGGTCTGTTTGAGGGTTCTCTTTAGATCATCATAGGAAATATAGTAATAAAAGTAATCTCGAATTAACGAGGTTTCCAATTGCCTGCCAAACTTCATTTAACAAGTATATACACAAAAATGAAGATTTGGGGAGGAGGAGGAAGAAGAAGAAGAAGAAAAAAGGAAGCAATCGACTTGTCTTTGGTGATAATGTGGATATAGGAGAGACTATATATAATTGGCCGGCTAGCGAATGCACGTGGGTCGAGGAGAGAATGATTCTGGGTTAATTACAGATCTCGAGGTTTTGATTGGCTGGAAGGGTTTAAGATGTTGTTGATAACTCTTATATTATTCTCGGGGGAGCTGTGATAGTAGTAGTACGTACGGTACGGGGCCAGTATTATGAAATGAAAAAATTTAGCGGGGTTAGAATTTTAAATATAATTATACTATAGAAAGGAAGAAAGTAAACAGGAGAGAAAAGAAAATGTACAGTAGAGCTGCTCTAAACAAATGGTGATGATAATACACTTGCTAGGTGTACTAGCAACCAACTTAGGACTATCAGCTTCCTGGCAGTAATTCAAGAAAAGGGCAAAATTTCCATCCTAGTTAGTACTATAAACCAACGACCTTTCTGTATGACACTTAAATTTTTAGATCCTGTACCCGGTCCAGAATGGTCTGCACCCGGACGGCGGCTGCTTTGTCGCTCTCAGCGGCCTCGGCCTTCAAGTACGGTGGTGGTATAGTTACTACATCCAAGATCTTGAGTTTATCGCCGTCCCAGCTAGTAGGCATGGTGCGATTCAAAATCTCATAGGCTTTGATTGCGCGGATCGGTACCGGGACTGTTGGTAGAGTCAGGGATTCCAACTGTTTCTGCGTTGCTTTAAGATCGACTTCCGGAGGAGGAGCCAGTAGTTTCGCTTGATCGGGATCGGCTTTCTTTATAGCCTCGACCTGTTTAACTTCACTCAATCGCACCAAACTGAAGTCTCCAGACGGTTCAGCTATAGCTACTACACTGGCGATGGGATCATACGCATAAAGCTCGCCTTGCACGTACTGTCCTTGGCTCGTTTGCACTTTCACAGTGGTCCCTACAACCCAGTCCATACTTGATAACCAACCTGAGTTGGAAATTTAGTAAACGGTAACAATTAAACTACCTCGAGCTCGGCCTCTTCCCTTTATATGGTCCTGGGATTTCTTATGGCACAAAAACCAAGCAATGGAAAGGGTCTTTCCCAATTTGGCTATAATGCAGAAGAGAGGAAAAAAAGATCGAAGAGTAATGCTGGCTATTAATGCTAGCTATTAATGCTGGTTAAAAAGACTCTACAAGAAGGTAATGATAGCAATTTAATAACGCAAAACAAAACAAAAATAGAAAAAAAAAAACATTTCTTCTTTTTCTGTTTAACTAATTGATCATACTTATGACATGAACTAATCTGATCTAAGCAAGATACGACGAGGCAGAAACATTACCGCCTTTACCAGTCCAGTTCACATGGATATCTTGGCCATCTGGCATTGAAGCGGTGGCAGCCTCAGGCTTCACTCGGAATGTATGGGCTCCAAAATAATCTCGTTGAGCCTGCAGGAGGTTTGCCGGCAGATCTGCCGACCGATACCCGTCATAGAATGACAAGGCAGTAGAGAAGGCTGGGGTAGGGATTCCCCAGAGCACCGAGTTCGCGACGACTTTGCGCCAACTAGAGTCAGCTTTCTCGACCGCAGTACGGAAAAAGTCATCGAACAGGAGGGATTCCAGATTCTCGTTCTTGCGGTAGGCCTTGGTGATATCTCCTAAGAATACCGACCGAATGATACATCCTCCGCGCCACATCAAAGCAATGGCCGGGTTGTTCAATTTCCAGCCATACTCTTTAGCTGCTTCCCGAATCAGCATGAATCCTTGAGTGTATGAAATGATCTTGGACGCATATAAAGCCTGTTCCAAATGATCAATGAACTCGGCCCGGTCTCCGGTGTAGTTGGGTTTAGCCGACGACTGCAGTAACTTGGAAGCGTGAACTCGCTCTGATTTAAGGGCAGATAAGCAACGGGAAAATACCGCCTCACCAATCAAAGTCACCGGCATGCCTAAATCCAACGCGTTTATAGCAGTCCATTTACCAGTGCCCTTTTGACCAGCCGTATCGAGGATCTTCTCCACTATCGGGGTGCCGTCTTCGTCATTGTAATACATGATATCGCGAGTGATTTCAATCAAGAAAGAATCCAAAACCCCCTTATTCCATTTAGCCAAAACATCACCGATCTCTTTGTTAGACATGCCTAGCCCGCGCTTCATGATATCGTAGGCTTCGCAAATCAACTGCATATCACCGTACTCGATACCGTTGTGAACCATCTTCACGTAATGACCGGCTCCAGATTCGCCCACCCAGTCGCAGCATGGTTCACCATCACTTTTAGCAGCAATCGCCTGGAAAATGTCCTTGATGTGAGGCCAGGCTTCGACATTGCCTCCTGGCATCAAACTAGGGCCATACCGAGCGCCCTCCTCGCCGCCAGACACTCCCGACCCAACAAATAAGAACCCCTTTGCCCGAAGCTCGGCTTCACGACGTATAGTATCAGGGAAATGCGAGTTTCCACCATCAATGATAATATCACCAGGTTCGAATTCTTGGAGAAGCTGGTCGATGAAGGAATCCACCGCACTGCCGGCCTTTACCAGGAGAATGACTCGGCGAGGCTTCTTCAACTTCTGCGCCAATTCCTTAATGGAATGCGCTCCAACAATTGACTTTCCTTTGGCTTCGTTTTCCAAGAATTGGTCGACCTTGGAGACTGTACGGTTGTAGGCACAGACAGTGAAGCCATGGTCAGCCATGTTGAGAATGAGGTTCTGGCCCATTACAGCCAGACCAATTAGTCCTATATCAGCACTAAGTTAGTATTACTACATCAGAGAAAAAAAAATAGAATAAGAAAGAAGCAAAATAAAAAGACAAGGTTTTCTTTAATGTACATCTCGAAGACAAACATCATATATACTCAATTGATACTCTAACTGGGATACAGGCAAATGCTGTGGTGGGGGATACCACCAGAACCCCAAAACCAGACAAGAAGATATATGGGATAATCCAGATATCCTATGAATTAGATTATAACTTCCTTGTGCATAAATTAGGCACATAATAGTTAAATACGTACACAGCAGACATAATTAAAACCTGTAGACCTCGATAAAGGATACAAAAAGATAGGTGAGGGGTGAGAAGGGGTGGGAGGACTATATATATATATTCAACTAAATTAAAGGTTGGTCATCATAGATGACAATTAAGGTTAAACTCAGTCAGTCAGTCAGTCATCCCCGGATGTTGGGCTGCCAAGAATGGTAGATCATATAAAAAATACTGCTCCACGAAATGAAAGTAAACGAAATTGAGTGATAAAATTAAATCTATATGAAAACTGTTGGTAGTAGTTATAGTTTAGCATTATAGAGGTTGGTGTAGCAATATTGATGTATATTATACTGTACCTCTCCTCCTTGCCCAATTCGTGATGGGTTTCTTAATTATCTGATACCATAACATGCTAAAATAGTATGAGACTACGTAATTTATAGCATGAGAAATATATGGTTGGCATTAGAACTTGATATTATTAGATTATAGTGTAATATTAGCGTATCTCGCAAATTAAGGTAATGTTTTAGTAGCGATTATAGGATATCCAAAAATGACGATCACCGGTGGTGGGGGACTAGTAGGTAAATATGGCAGGGGGTTTTTAGCCAATATAAAGTGCAAGACAATCAAACTCCAAGATCCATATAAGCTGATTAAGGGGAATGCGTTAAACGAGGATCAGGCATATATGGTGCAGTTAATCGAGTATTTTCTTCGGTCTCTTCATTGGAATGGTGATCCATGGCCTCGATGACTTCTGGGGGTGCTTGAATTAAGGAATCAACCACATAATATTGGAAAATATTCATAAACAACGGAAAGATCAGCATGACAAAAGCCACCTCTAACTCCTCAGAGCCTTGAGTCCATGCCAGCAAGAACTCGGCCAGCCAAACCATCGGCACTAATTGTAGAAAAAGCCAGATCACAGTCTTCATGGCAGTCAGTGCACAAAAATATATAAGAACTTGACGAAAAAAAACCTCTACTTTGGGTGGATCGCCATACTGACCGGAGTCCAAGCCTGATATATTGTAGTACTTGCCTACTTGAGTGAACAGGCGCACAAACCCATACAGCACAGGCACTCCGACAGTGGTGTCGAACAACAAGTTTAAGAAGTACCAGTCGCAGGCGTCGACATTAAGTATCGTGCTATTTTTCCAAGGAGCTCTTCGAGCCAGTATAGATAATACTATGTTGATAACATGTATTCCTAAGGCTCCCAAGACTTGTTTCGATACATCAAAGAACCACACTTTCCAAGGCCGTTGAGGATGTTCTACTGCTCGTTTATAAACGAGACTAAACAGCGCTAATGCTCCTAAAACCGCTTGCACAATCAAGGCAAAAGGCCCTAATAGATGGCACTCAGCCATTATGGAATCCTAATCCCGGCTTGGGGGGGTTTGAGACAAAGCAGGTAAATATAGATGGATTAGGCTTTTAGTATAAGGAAGCTACGGAAGATGTGCTCTGCTGATTAACAGGTATAGAAAACTTGCTGAGTAATTAGACTCAATTTTCTGTCTCTGTCTTTCTCTTATATTTATATATTCAATAAATTTACAGAAAAAGTATATTGAATAAAAATCAGGACTACTGGGGAATGGAGAGGGAGGGGGTCATAAAACAACAACCTTCAGGGTTCATAATGCATTGATTTGAGTTATGATCTTCTGATTGGGTGTGTGTACCAAACCAGCCAGACATGATTCATCCAGTGTAACACCATGGCCGGCCATGGTTAACCTGATAGTTGCAGAGGGTAGGCTCAAGAAACATCGATAATAATGCAGCCACCACTATTCCAGCCGAATCAGAAATCCCCACTGCGCCCATCGCAAACTCACGTTCAGCCAACGGGACAGTTTCGTGTACAGTTAAGAATGTGTTTACATAGGCTGCACCGCCAAGAAGTCCTTCGTAGAATATCAAACCCATCACTATGTAAACATTGGGCAGTATTACAAATAGAGACTGCAGTAGAGCTATCACCAAGTTGATACATTGCAGCACCGAAAGACGATACAATCGAGGGACTCGAATCCATCTAGCTGAAGACCGAGAGATAAATACTCCTAGTTGATACAAAGTCGAGTATGTGACATAGGTGTCGCGGTATGCTCGGAATGGAGTTTCTTTGAGAGGAAACAATAGTGTTGGGGATACTCCTTGATTGATAATATACTCGGCCATGTAAACGGTAGCCAATGGCACCATATATGGCATGACAAACGGTTTTAGTTTATAGAGTGTCTCATTAATAGTGGAAGTCGATTTTGAAGATAAATCGAACTCGCCGGAGTCTGCATAGATCAAGTCTGAGCCTGCAGACGCAGGAGGGGAGGTAGCTACCGCTCTATAAGGAGTTTCTGGGTCAGGCAGGACTCCAAAGTAGAAGATAAAAAAGATAAATGGGAAAAAGGCTGCAATAACTAAAGCTGTTCGTACGGAGAGTCGCAGGACTGAGGTAACCATAAAGTAATAGAACGCTCCACCGAGTCCAGCCATCCCGGTGCCAGAGCTAAATGCATGCAATGCTGTGGCATGCGAGGCATAATAATGAGTCAATTGAAGAAATGTGACCTCACCAAGTCCAGAAGAACTGCTGGCCAAAACAATTCCCAGAAGTTTAAATCCGAGATGGTGATTCAGAGCCACCGTGGCCATCCCCACGCTCGAGGCTGCGACCTGGAGACATATTCGAGTCGAGTACGGTATTTGGTACAGGAAAAGAGGAGCAATCAGTTTCACAGTAAATCCAGGCAGAATATCTGCAAGCAAAACCGTGGCTTTAGGGGTTTCGGCGCCTACCAGATCCCAAGCTGCTGATAAGATAACCACGTAGAGAAAGTTGTTCAGTAATCCAAATGCCCAAAAGGAAACTGCAACTTTCAACGTAGGGTTCATTGAGTCATAAACCACTAACAATCACTACGTTCAAAAAAAAATGTTTTTAGTTTATGGAACAAAAACAAAAAAAATCGACTGTCCGGCTGCTGGCACTTAGCGACCAAACGACTTATTCATAGAAGTTAACGTAGTAAGCAGCAACTGAAACAAACAAAGCCCCGCCAAAGCCTCCCAATTATTTGCAGCCACAAACTCCCAATGGAAATATAATCCCTCCTCTCTCCTTTTAGCTTTGGTATAAACACTACACATTCGAACTTACATACCGTGTAGTTAGTTAGTAATATCACAATTTTCTCAGTACCACCCAGAGAATTAATTGATAATGGCATCTATTGCTAGTCTTTTAGCAGATGACAATGATTCCGGGTTAAACACCGCTCCGAAGCTTCCTAACTCCGTCGACACTCCGGATCCCGCCCGCAATCCCCCTTCCACATCTCCTGCTCCCGCCACTGCTCCTCTCACCGACACTCGAACAGCCCTGTCGCTATCCAATTCCTCAATAAACCAATCTTCTGCACCTATTGCGGCTGTTCCAGATCCTGCAATGAGTCCTGGCGCCGAGGCCGCCGCGGTTCTGATGGCTTCTGCTGCTGCTCCAGCTGCGTCATCATACAACCCAATCATCGACCGTCGACGTAACCCAGATGAACCTGAAAGAGCAGAAGAAGCTGTTGCTAGGATTGCCAAGAAATCTTCCTCTAGTGCCTCTATCAATTTGTCTGCCAACGAGTCTGATTGTAACCATCGGCACCACAACCACCACCACCACCACCACCATCACCACCATCACAAACACCATAAGCATCATCATCATCATCACCATCACCATCATCACAAACATAAGCAACAATCTAAGAGCCAAGGGGATGGTGACTCAGACCTGCAAGCCGATCAATATAACTCAGATAGCCCTTCTATAGATCTCCCTCCTGTCGATGAGACGAAACCTTTGACTATTACCGTTAATAATACATTTGTTCTTGAGGCCGCTGCTAAATTTCCCTCAAATCATCTTGGGCATTTGATATATTCTCCCTTTACTGGACGACGTCCTTTTTTGCCGTTGCTGGAAGATGCCCCAAACTGTCTTTTGGAAATCCGGGTTCCTCGGCGCTATCTAAATGCTAAAAATAATTCTCACCTTATTCGGAGAGAAGTTTGGGGCACTGATATATACACTGATGACTCTGACCCTGTTGCAGCTGCTGTGCATGCGGGATTTCTTCCAATACAGATATCGGATTCGTTTTCGATCTCTACCAGTACTTCGCCAGAGGTTATAAGCTCTACTTCAGACCAGCCTGAATCTGGGCCTAAACCTTCTAATGCTCCATCTGAACCAACTCCTTCTCTGATGCCTGAAGATTCTGATATTACTATGCACTCTCCAGCAGGAACCGTTGCAGATGAGAACCAGGATACAGGACAGCCGGATCCACTACCACAGAAGCCTCTCCAATCAAATTCAATTGCATCTGATGAAACTGCAAAAGAAATCAATATACCGCCGGATCAAGAGCAAGGCGCCGATTTGACGTCAAATCAGTCTCAAGTCCAAGTAAATTCAAAGCCAGAAGATTCTACCCAGAGCAACGTGTCAGAAGTCTCCGAGACCAAGACTCATCCTGAATCAGGGGAGGTTTTAGGAAAGTTAAATGATAACTCCGCTGCATCAGCTGCCGATCAACAGGTTATCACAGGTGACTGCCGAATGGTCGTTCGTATTCTTCCTCCCCAGACAAAGTACCAAGGGTGCTACAGGAATGGAATTCAATCGCGCAGCTGGTATACTTCTCACGATGGAATGAGTTTTATGATCGAGTCATTTGAGGCTCTTCCTCCTGGAGAAGTGTTTGCAGATAAACTTCTACGGAAACGTCGTTTAGACGAATGGACTGATATTCGTCGTCTTTCTACTCGGCAACCCTGTCCGTTCTAAATAGAGGAAAGAAAAAACAAAAATGTCCAGAATAGATATTTCTATCTGATGCTACAAACACGATTGGTTTATTTTACTACGTTCATATTTTTCTTTTTCTTTCTTTCTTTCTTTTTTTTCTTTTTTTTTTTTCCTCTGTTCGCTTTTCTTTCAGATCTATACAGTCAGTGTACGCAGTCCCAAACCACCAAAGATAAACAAACTTTTAGGTATCACACGTATTATATTTAAATAGATATATGAATCAGAACCCATCAGACCCCGAATCTCTCATAACAGGTGAAAAATTGTGGGAGAAACGTAGAAAAGAATGGCTGACGAAAGATGGTGTATGCTATATAGAAAGAGCAATGAGGAGGTCTCCGGCACAGTTAAATGACTCACAATATCGACTTGCATATAAACGGCTGATCAATGAACAACAGTCTTTCAAACGTCCACAACCTCTTTATCACGTTGTAGCTGCATTGGTTTTAGGGTGGAAAGAAACAAACCAATGGCCCCCTAAACCAGGTATTCCTGAACCTTCAATACGTAAGCGAAGTACCTAACGGTTGAAGCTACTGACTGGCCAGATAGACTTGGCACATTGTCTCTCTAATAATCATGTCTAGATGAATGATGAAAATGGGAATGAATCGATTATTGAGTTTATGAACTTGTATTATATTATTATTTTTGGGCGATAGGTATGCCTTCTTCGGGGAACCATCCATAGACTGTACCATCTGTACATCCTGCTATAACTACTTCCTGATCTCCGCGAAGTAAGGTTGCTAAAAGTGCTTTCACTGGACTTCCAGTTTCATATTCTATTTTTAGCTGACCCATATCAAGGTCTAGTCCTAACACTTTGTTGTCTCCTGATGTTACAAATACTCCTAAATGGCCTGGTCGAGTAGTGATTCGTGGATTGCCTAATGCTGTCTGAGATGCAGGGGTCAAAACGTCAATTGGCTCGTATTCATAATCCTCTACTCCGGTTTCTGATTCTTTTTCCACACTAAATACATATCTTGGAGCACATAGGAGACGAAGACTGGGAGTCGAATCTACCGCACAGATGATAGCGTCTTCAGAAATAGACATATCGAGCGGAGTCAAAGGAGCTGTAGAAGTTGATGCTAGTGGATGATCAGATTGCAATAGATTACGTGCGTAATTATTCCCTCGCATCAAAGGAATGATTCCGGTATGAACTAACTTACTGGGACTCGTCATGGTTTCCCAGTCATGGGGGACTTCATAGGTGTGTAGAAGAATATTAGAGCGCGATCCGACGACTAAAAGTAGAGCTATCCTCTCGTTATCTATCGAGCAAGTTGCAAATTGCAGACATTCCGGTCGAGTTTCTGCAATCCCAATACATCGTACTACTCCTCGATGATACACATAAAGAGCCAATAAGCCATCTAAACCCCCAGATGCTAATAACGTATGATCGTGATACTCATGCTGAGCCAGGCGATGTAAATATCGTTTATGTGTAGTCACTGAATTTAGAACTTTTCCATCTGCATTAAGAATCATTAGTCGGCCATCCATAGTTCCACAGGCTACATTACCATCTGAGAGTGGAGCGATACACAGAATAGTTCCAGCAGTTCTGGTTAGAGCAGAAGCAGATTCTGCATGCTCACCTAAAGCAGTTGCAGAAAGTACCGTAGTAGAATGAAAATTATCATTAATTAGATCGATCCGGTGCAATTCCCTATTAACAGTAGATACCCACCAAGAAGATGCATTTGGCACAGCCGCTACTGCAACTACACCTGATGTATAAGTAGCAATTACCCGTTTATTAGAAGGAGCCGAATCAAATCCTTTTATTGCCCCTAATATGGTGGTGGTATCAAAAGTTAGCTTGCGATCTATACCGGCGGCCGTATCATATCGGATTTTAGCTTCAATTATATCTTCTAGGCTCTCGCCTTGCATCTTAGGCAGATCCAGAGTATCGGGCGGCAATCCTAGATTAGAAAGGAAGGTATCTGACAATGATTTGAGGCCTCGGTCTCGAAGGTATCTTGCAACCAATATATCAATATTATCTCTAGAAGGCATAGCTCATAAGTCCTAGGGTATTACAGAAGAAACCTGGAAGTGTCTTCGTACAAGTACTGGGAAGAGATATCTTGAAAAAAGAAAAGAACAACGAAACCGTAAAGAATCACATGGGGGCAATACTAGGTAAAAAAAGTACAGTATCAGTGTAAATATAATTATATAGAGACGTAACAATAGTAATAAGGGGGAGATCAATCTGAAGAGTGCTAACAATTATCAAGGCAAATATCGTACATTACTGATAGTCGATCATCGAGCCACGCGGCTTCGAAGATCTGAGGCAGATTTCTTTATGTCATTTTTCGAACCCTTCGGTTCTATGCGAGCCGCTAGATCTGGGAACAGATCGTTGCCGTCTAGTTGAATTCGGTTGCGAAGAGATTGTGACTTTGGACGTCCTGCAGTAGGGTCCGCACGTTCGGATAGAGGGACAAAGTCTGGCTTAGATCCTAATCGGCGGCCAAAATCCGAGCCACGAATTCGATACCCTCCTCCACCAGCTTGTCTAGTTGGAGAACGCGAGCGTTCTAGACGTTCCTTGCGTCGTCGTTCACGTTCTTCTTGTTGTCGACGCATCCGTTGTTCAATTGGATCTCCATGAAGTAAATAATAGCGACTCTTCTCTCGAGCACCTCTTTCCTTAACATCGGTAGACCTCGCTTCTCTGATCCATAAATCAGATGTTCGGTCTTGTGTCTCGTCGGCCATCATATCTTCAACAGGCTTTTGAAGCAGGTTAGGGGGCAGCGGTTTGGCCCGGCGTAAAGTACTTTTGTCCGGCAGTCCATCTGCATAAGCCGATTCGTCTGTCAATTTTAAGAGAGCTTGCGTAGCAGCTATTTCAGTAGGAAATACAATGTTAGCAGAAGTGTCATCCACCCATTCGATCTTCGGTTTGATGCCCAAAACTTTTTCTTCGGCTGTCTCTGGGGGAACATAGTACGCGACATATTCAATGACTTCATCAGTAGACATTTCATCTAATCCTCTTAAATTGAGGGCATTTGGTCTGAAGGTGTATGCGGCCGGTAAATCGCCCGAGGATGGTAAGCTAGAGTCATTAGCGGTGTCGTGATACGCTTTCAGTTGGCCCCGGCCAGCATCTGGGTCTCTTTCGATAGAGGTGATTTCGTAGTCTTCCATTCCTCTGTAATATACAGTCTCAATTATCTATGTATTGTGTGGAGAACGGAAAGTGAAGCCACTGGATATCGAAGGTCCTTTTCACTTGGGAGAAGCGTAACTTCCCAAAAAATACACTTTAAGAGCAACAAACCGAATAGAACTAACTCAATATCCATCCATCCTTCACAGTCCAAATGTCCGAGAAATACGTGACTTTAGTGTCGTCAGATGGGTTTGAATTCACATTAGAACGAGAAGCAGCACAAGTGTCTAGCACTTTAAGAGCATCTCTCTCCGATCATTTTTCTGAGTCTCTGCAGAACAAAGTTGTTCTTGAATCCATCTCCGGCGAGCTCCTCGAGAAGGTTTGTGAATACTTACTATATAATTACAAGTATAGTAAATATCCTAATGCTGATTTACCGGAATTCGACATCCCTCCAGAGATTGCTCTGCAGTTGTACCTAGCTGCAGATTTCTTGAATCTTTGAACCCTTATAGCTCGGGAATCCTTGTTTCGGCAAACCGAGAAAATGAGATCACCCCGAAGTCAACTAGAGCTATCACCACCTCTTTCCACCCCTTTCTGATATCTCGAGTTAATTTTCCAACAGGTTGTGTTTCTGCTCCGGGCCGAGCTCGAAATAGCTGGTCTAACTCTTCAAGCGTGGGGATGCCCTGGTCGGCTCTCACCACCTTTACGTAGAAATCTGCCGGTCCAGGATCACTTTTCCTGAACATGGCTCGCGGCTTCCAAACCTCGAAATCAAAACCTGATTTTTCGCAATCCGGGTGGTCTTGAGGATCGGTAAAGCAACTGATATCGTCTCTAACCAACTGTAGATCTCGGAGGGCTGAAAGGTGACCCAAGTATATCGGTCGCCATGCTGCGGGCCTGAACTGCGATATCCACAAATACATCTTCTGAATAGCCCTGGTCATGAATGATGTCAGCGTTTTCCATATATGTCGTACTAGTGGCAGTCCAAACCCTAAGGTTGTAGAATTTACAAACTTTCCCCCTCGAGGCCGCCGAACAATATATCCATTGCGCTTCAGATTACTGTACACTTGAAACTTCTCCATGCTATAATTTTGTAACATAATAGAATAGGCTGCTTGTAGGCTTAACGGAATTTGACCCGACCAGCATTCTAATGATCCTCGTTCCACCATATACAGAGCTTCTTCGGGCTCCAGCCACAGTCCTGCAGCATTCTGATGCCCCACAGTTTGGAAATGCGGCCCAGAAAATTCATTGACTTTAACTTTCTCAATATCTTGATTCCATTCTCCAATGATTCTAGCTTTCCCAGAGTGCTGTCTGACTGTCGAGAGAGCTGCATACATGCTTGCACGATTCTCTTGCAGACGGATCAGTTGATCTTGCGACCCCTCTACCTCTATTTCCTTTACTCCTCGCTTGGGCAGCCCTGCTTCAGAGAATTGTGACCAATCTGGCATTTCATCTTCCTCTTCAAGTTCGTTTGCCGACATCTTACAGTTTATAGGTCTCCTGGTGAGAGATGGATTGCTTGGGGTTTACCTACTAACTCACAAATATTTAATATCGAAGGACCAATCATGACAGGGCAAGCCAGAAATCTGTCGCAGACACAGTAGCTAAGATAAACTGAATATGTTCTTTACCATTTAAAGACCATAAATTTTAGAATTATTATTCTCTTAGAGTTATTTGTACCATGTTCTAAAATCTTGAGCAGTAAAACCGAAAGAGGGGGGGAGAGGGGTGTGCGTCAATACACACGTATTGTACATTAATCATTAATCATAACTATTGAAGCAGTTGGCCAGAAATGATTTCGTAGGCCATTTGAAGACGGATCATCGACATTTCCTTCTGAGAGAACGTCAATGGGCTTCCTGCGGCCAAAACCTCAGCTGTTTTACAAGTAAACACTCCGCAGTCGTATCCGTTTTCTTGCAAAGGGGAATCTTTCGATACATAATCGGACCAATCCGTAGCAGTTTCTCCAGTTTGGTCAAGTAGGTAATCTCTGAGATGATTGAGTACTAGTCCAGGATCTCCGCCTAAAGAATCGTAATACTCAAACCGTTTTTTAGACCTGTTAATAACAGCTAAGCACCAATGCGTATTGTGAATGTTTACAGGAACATAAACAGTATCCAGTTCACCAATAACAGCTTTTTTCCGACGAGCCCAGCGGGCTACAGCACTAGGGCCTTTGCTGGCCAAAGTCGTATAAAAATGCGTGGAGAAGCAGAAGGCCTTTTCGAGTTTGGGATTGCTCCGAGAACGGTCCGTTACCAGAGCCAAATAGTAATCAATGATGGTATCGTTTAACCAATTCCCATCCTTAAGTGTAGATAAATCCCTTACAGATACTTCGATGCGAAAATTGGACGCAATGATCTGGCCACTAGGGCCTGACATTGCGGCTCTAACCTTCTGCTTCTGTTCTTGAGAGAGTGGGAGAACCACAGGAACACTAACGGACTCTGGAGAGGAGAGTTTCTCCTTAAGTTTTTGTATCTGAGAGCGTCGTTCGGCTCTGCGGAGTTCGATCTGATCGAAAGTCGGGAAGTTGCGCGCTGGTTCGCGGGTGAGAAGCTGACAAACTAGTGAGTCTAATGAACTTTGGTCATAAATTGTCGAATGAATTTTATCCGAAGAAGTGTATGAGCGATGGGTCTGAGTATGAGTTTTAGCTAGTTTTCGGGATTGGAAAGAATTCAGTAATGGTCTGGAGGAGAGATGCGGTTTCGCGACCCTACCAGACCGACGAGGGCTTAAAGTAGATAAAGCTCTCGACATAGCCGAGTTGTTACGCGAAGAATGGGGAGTAAGAACATCTGATCTGTGAGTAAACCGATGTTTCCGACGAATACGTGCCTGAAGGTCTAAGATGGTTGGGTTTGTGTTAGTTGAGGCATCTTTGGTTCTTGTGTAGGCACCGTTGAAGGTTTGACCATAGGTCTTGGGTTTTACAGGAGCGCTTTCTGGGTTTGAAGATGGAGTTTTCAGAGAAGCTGAATCTGGCAAGGGATGAAAGGAGGGTGGAGGGCATGCAAGCAATGAAGAGGAGTTGTTCTCAGAATTTGAGACCAGATCAAGATCGTCGGGACCTGAGTCAGGGCCAAAATGATTGTCTGTTGCTCGAAGCAGCGGGGCACCAGCAAACAACTCGGGGCCAGAAGGTAAATCATGGGCAGGTTTATTGCGCCATTTACTGGAATTCGGGGTAGAAGGAGCAGGAGATCTGGGGCTGGTGGCCTGACGGCTAGGAGAACGAAATGACGGTTCAGAGCCAAACCAATGATTAAGCCGCTCAACTAAAGCCAAAATAGCTTTACGGCATGCTTGTAGCTTCATCCGCAGTATAAAATCGCCTATATTCCTGGTTGAATTGTGTTATCTGCCCTTAGCTAATAGGAGCCAAAGAGGAATGAATGGAAAGTACTCTATAATAAATAATAAATAAATCCCCAGTATCTCCCGAAACGAAAAGCTTAAAACAATATACCTTAAGCGATGGCCTCAATAGATACTTGATCATAATTTGCTAACTTTTATCATTCATGTAATAGATTTAACTTAAAGCTAATTGTTGTTTTTTTCTGGCATTTTAACGAATAACTAGCTTACATCTAGCTAGTATTTATTCACAAAACATAAATGACTTTTTTGAACCAAGTTGCCAAGCGGGATATATATATATATATATTCCCAAAGATGCTCTAGGCAAGTTCAAGAACAGTACATATAAGCGGAAACTAGCACATAATTTTCTTGAAGACTGTCATCAGAGTTTGCGTTGAGACTATGGTAAGCTGAAAAGTAATACTCTGAAAACTTTGATTGTTAATGAACGATAATGTAGTGTAGCAGTACTCTTGAGATTAAACAATCAAGAATGCAGATCTTCTCGGAACTCATCTAACTTTATTTCTGTAAAAAAGTGGTAGAATCACTACTTGAACACTTACTGCAAAAATTTTTTGTACTCGATTAAACAACAAATGCGTGTTGATATTATCACATCAAGTGGTTTGAAGCTGTGCTAGCAGCATCTTCAACCCTGACTGAATCGCACAAACGTGCACCTACACTATTGTCATACGTGTAGAAGGAGATAGATAAATAAATAATAATAAAAACAATAATAATAGATAAAAAAGGCATCAGTAACTCCTAAATTAAAAAACATACCTGCGGCTGTACACCAAAAATCTGTTGGCCTCTCTTGCAGAACGTCTAAACCGATGACAAACACCGATACCTCCTCCGATCTAAGATCTATACTGACTTAGTACACCAGTACTCCCTGGCCACAAGTAAAATATACTCAAAAAAACTAGATCTTGATAAGATTAATAAAGCTGTAAATATAAATTGAAGAAGTTAATCCTACCGCTAAATTGTAATTATTCACGATCTTATTATAAGGGTCTTAGATGTATACTATTTCTACAATCTACTGAACTTATCGGGCGGGCCATTAATGAAACTATAATTATATTACTAACACCTTAAATTATTGGTTGTTTTACCATGGACCTCTCAAGTAATGTTGATAAGGTTTCTACATGTGGACTCTGTTCCTGAAGAAATCGACTATCTTCCAAAAGGATTTATGTCAGACTCCAATGCACGGACATCGTTGTTGGTCGAAATCGATTCCAGTCTTCGTCGGGTCGATTCTTGGACGGAGTGGAACTTTTTTTACCGGTACTTAGCACGATGATCTACCCCTCATAAATTTCTTCCCAAAAAACTTGATTGTCCGATATTCCGGGATCATGGTGAGGGAAAATGACATTGTAAAAGGATTAAGATTTAGGCACAAGTTCAGGCGCCCCACTGTCTGGCCCCTAGTATTAGTTGTCTAAAAGTGTGACACATATAATAAGGTAAAATCCATCAGCCGCAGTATCTAACAACAATTACAACAGGCTTCTAGTTATCTTAAAGTTAGAAAGAGTACAAGTGATAGTCGGTACGTTTTATACACATAATAGATAACTACAGTCTAGATTGCGACAATCTATGGAGAGAGAGTCTTTTCCTAACTTATGTGGAGAATGAATCTGTTAAACTGGAGTCATCCGAATAGAAATCGTAAGCCCAGTTTAACTCGACTTTCGCATATAAATTGTCTAAAGTTTAACCAGTTTAACTTTGCTCTTATCCAATACCAACAGTTTTAATAAAGCTAATGCGCGGTATACGTTTTTGAATTACTTCTTTGGGCTTAGAGTTATCTCAAAAGTATATTTTTGAGCTTATTTTTTCACTATTTTCTCATTTCCTGCTTTACAATGGCCAGATATATAGTAAGATAATATTTGTACATTTTTCCTTAATTCACGCGATTCTTTTCGAATTATTTTTACTATGGATAATCATTTGGTCTAGCTGCTAGGTAGAAAAATCTATAAGGTTTCTGCTATTTTATTAACTTTTAACGTTTAAATGCTAAATTTATCGACCAATAGCAAGAGGGCATCGAAAAAGTTTATTTAGGGTCGTTTTTCCAAAAACGGCTTTTTAGCTTAAAATAATCATACCAATGGATTCTTTGGCATTTTCCCTATACAAAAATGCAATTTGAATAAAAATTGATTCAGAGGTGCGGCTGCTATAAGCAAAAATACCCGAAAAATACGGTAAAAAAGGGTGTTTTGCGGACAGTTGAAATAAGGTTTGTAACGTTATTTCGGCATATTCGAGCTTAAATTCAATTAAACTATAAGCTTTAGAGCTTAATGAATCGAAAGTTCAAGGATTTTGATGGCTCCTGTTCGCCGATGTAAAGTAACAGTAGTAGTATGAAACGGCTGTTGTTCAATGGCATTTTTCACATATGTGTCAAGTGACGACATTCTCCTTTGAGCACAGTATTTTATTATAGTTATATATTCATTTCTCCTCAAATTAATTTGTACTCCTTGCATAGTTTTAAAAGCTATGTTTAGATTTTAGGAAACTGCGCGCCAGATGGAAAAAGATTTGAAATTTCTTTCCGCGATCGCTCAGCCATACTAGAGCAAGAAGCTATCGTTAAATTCTCTAAGTTTTGTCCAAATGGTAGCCTTAAATCAACGAAATGAATTGAGAAAACCCCTGCAGAAGTATTTTTGATGACCGTGGTGATAGCATGGAATCCTCTTCATGACACAGGTGGTATACTTTCCTTTGGTATATTATACATAATATAGGGACACACTTTATCGTCTGTATGTAATAGATAAGGCTATCTTACCAATACACTAAATTACAGATAAAGATTTATCGCATAAGTCTGTATCTGCTTCCTTGTGGGATCTATCTCAATACTTCCTACACATGACTTCGTTATGAGAGATATATAGTGTTATATCCAAGAACGTAGACAAAAACTTTGACTGTATCACCTATCAAAAGTGGGAATACATAGCAAAGACATATGAAGAGTATCGTTAATGCTTTTTCATACCTAAATTTCAATGAGGGCGATAGTCAAGATATAAGAGAAGTTTTACATCAGGATAAAAAAAAAAATACATATATTAATCTACAAATTATCTAAATACTAAAAATCCTCGAGAACATGTGCGTTGCGGAAGGATACTAATTTCTTTTTTTTTTTTTCTTTTCTTTTCTTTTTTTTCTTTTCTCTTTTTTTCTTTTCTTTTCTTTTTTTTTTCTTTTCAGTACGTATAATAAGAAGAACAAAAATGGTGCCGTCTCGTGCTCGTCATTTATGAGAGATTGTTAAGCCGAGAAATGATGCCCTATATTCTCATACTTTATTCTTGGGGAAGGTGAGCAAGTATGGAGAATCGGTTTACATCGGTAATAGTCTGAGCCGGTTTCTGAGCTCTTCTTTTGCTCAGAAGTGTCTTCATCCTAGATGCTCGTCCGCCTTTCATCCCTACAGGCGACTTGGCAATCTTCCATGGCCGTTCTTCGTCGAGAACATTTGATGGTTCGGAAACAGGTGTGGGCTCAGCTATAGTATTG